>DWNR01000264.1:0-22125 GCA_018250455.1 Polygonus leo | reverse complement strand
TTCACTGGCAGATAGCTGATGAAATAAGGAGTAACTTAGGCTACTTTTATTTCAGAATTATATAATATAATATGAACACGAACCGAATTCCACGCAGGCGGAGCCACGGGCACAGCTAGTCGTAAATATACGTAGATCCGCACGCTGCCGCCCCGCCACCGCCTCGCCACTGCCCACACCCGTTCACCGGCAGTGTGACGACATCTTAGGTCCTCAGTGCTTTTCTCGTCTAATATTAATGTGGGTCCATTTATACACATTTAATTTATGTGGGTTTTTGTCTCAGTCCTTTGAAACGAAAAAGATTATTCAGTCAAATTTTAGCAACATTTGTTAGTGACGCGATGTTTGCGTTAATCTTAATAGCATGAGATGTTTTCAGAAAGGCTTCATTGTAGATTCAACAAAAATATATAGCGCTTGAGTAAAGAAAGTCGTTGGCGTATTGGTTTCAAAGATATAAAACGCATCACTTTAGTTTACTTCTATAATGTGAAAATAGTGATGTGCCGGAATACGAATATTTGGTGTCAACTTCTACGAATATGGATACGGATTAACTTTTTTACTTAATCCATGATAGTGCGAGTGGCCTTGATAGTTGTCGCCCTTTTATATCGTATAAAAGAAGCAAACGAGCATGCAGTCCACCTCATAAGTAAGTGGGCACTGCCGCCCATGGACATCCATAATCGTCTCCATGCACAATTAAATCGTACGGAAGTTTGATCACAGATGCGTTGATGCGTTGATTTTCGCTTCGTGTCAAAGTATAGCTTGCAATCACGCCTCTTCAAACCGAAACACTAGAATTGCTTCACGGAGGATTATGAGGGTGGCGGTGGTGTCTCCCCGGTTGAACTAAACGAGATCTACTACCTGGTTAATTGATTGTGTGATGAGAGTTTCTATGCCAGAATAATGTATGTGTTCTATATCTCCTACGAGTATATATCACATCTGTCCCACGATACTCTTTAAAGTATAAAGGGTAGAAACAAACCTGCAGTCCATTTGATGGTAAGTGTTTGTGGCGACAAACGCCAATGGGCGGCGGTTCATTGATTGTAATAACCAACCCGAGAGCAATTGGATCGTACTTGAGATTGACCACAAATGCGTTCTACCCCTAAGGACTGAAATGTTAGATTTGTGTGTATAGCTGGTTAGCTGGCAACCGAAGATCTCGAATCACAAGAAGGACGTCAGTCGTATCTGGGATTGTCGACAGGTGTTCATGAGTGGCTATGACTTACCATCAAGTAGAAAATATGCCCGTTTAGCACTTGTGTACTATATATTTTTTTTTATTGCCTCAATGTAGCAAACAAGCATGCAGTCCACTTGATGGTAAGTGGTCACTGCCGCCCATGGACATAAGTGATTATCACCGATTAAATAGTACTTGAGGTTGACCACAGATGCGTTGCTACCCTTGAGGACTAAGATGTTCGCCTCGCGTTTAAGTATAGCCAGCAATCACGTCTCTTCAGACCGAAACACAATTAATTGCTTCACGGAGGATTATGAGGGTGGCGATGGTACCTCCCCGGTCGAACTGCATGAGTTCTACCACCTGGCGATTTCCTAGCTATAGCGATCTTCCGACAATTTCGCGGCGGCAATGTTGCGTGTGCGCCATGATCTGATTCTGAGAAGACGAAGGAAAACTCTTCAGTACTTAGTTCGATTGTATAATTCTGAAAAATAATGATTTACTCATCGTAGTGTTTTCTCATGAATTGCTTATTAGTATTAAACCCACTGGGTAAATCCAATTTTACGTACCTACTTTGATTTATACCATAGAAGTACATAGTCATAAATCTTATGAAGATTTTTTTTACCTTTAATATATTTGCACTTTATACCGCGCTCAAACTTTTAATAAATATAAAGTTATAAAAATGGACTTTATAGATATTTAAAAATAAACAACGTATACATTGATAAGGAATGCATTTTTTTATACTGCAACAATAATTTTAACCAATGTCTTCAAATTATTCAACCAAAAATTCCTGAAAAACATATCCATCTAGAAAGCTGTTCTAAAGTAAACATTTTCGAAGCGCCTTTATTTTAAGACTGTTCATTAATTAGATTCGTCCACGACCTAAGTGGCTTTGTGCAGCTAAAATAACGAGGCTAAATTGGTAAACACCTATCAAGTTCGTTTACATAATACACATACAGAGCTCTTGTAATTTATATATTACGTGAAGTTATTTTGTCTATGACATTTTCTCTACGATATAGAGTTATAGAAAAAAATATAGTTCTGAATAATTTGCTAATTCGGTGACTTATTTTGCAAATATACCAAAATTGCTTCCTCCATTTTTTTGGTGTAAAGGTAGCAAATGACATAACCACCGCCGTTCATGAATAATTAATAAGTAATCACCCCAAATACTCAAAACTAAATCGTAACTGAGTTTGGCCACATATACTAAGATATTTATTTCGTGTGTAAATACCGCACCTCACCAACACTAAAACCAACCAAGCATTGCTTCATGGAGGATTACCCGGGAAGTGACATAAAAGCTGAAGGACTGAAGGACAGCCGAACCTCTAAGTTGGTAAATAACAATTACAAAAGAAAGAAACTGAACGTAAATTACATAACAAGGTCACGTCCGTGAACGATGTCTTCAATTATGGGTACAGCTATAATTGAAGACCAAAACTAACAGTCAAACAGCCAGCCTACGTGAGTCAACTTAGCTCAGGACCAAACGTGATTGACAGCCCTATAACCCACTACATAGTTTCACGTATTCAAAGGCAGCTAGCTAGGTATCAGCGACACGATACAAATGAAGCTTCACAATTAAGGCGGGCACACACGGGTAGGCACGGCGCATTTGCCGGTGTCACGTGCCGACCGCCTCGTACTTAATTTCGCAGGGGGCGCGCGGAGCGAGGTGCGGTTTTAAATTACGCCGGGTTCCCCCACGATTGCAGTTCGACAGAGCTCGTCTAGTTACGGATAGTTCGATGATTTACGGATAGGATACGCAGGACAAAAACTAAGTTTGTTTCTTGAATCAGACAGTCTGTAATATTAAAGTCTTTTTAAATAGTCTACGAGCTTTAGTCCACGTCAAAGTAAGTTTCACTTTAATCTACCTCACATCGGACTTATGAATCAAACCTGAATTTATTTATGAAAGGAACGACAAGTCTTTTAAAGTATTTTTACCTAGTTAATTTAAGCTATATTTATACTTCCATATTTATTCAATATGAAAGTATTAAGAACAAAAAATAAATAGTGCTTGTAGATAAAGTTAATCTTATAGTCAGACATACTTGTAGTTTACATTTTGTTCTTGTCTAAAGGGATAGCAATGAATCTGTGGTCGACTTCTAGTAGTTCTATAAGTAGGTATTTGGTTTTCATTAAAGTATTGATTATTTATTGATCACGTGAGTAAAAAACATCAAACCAGGTGGTTGCTTGCTCGCTTGCTAAAGTAATAGTCTCACGTACCATTTATAAAAATAAAATAATCCTTGTGTACAAGGAATTTAATCCCACAGAATCAAAGTTTCCTTCAATAAAAAATGCAATTTTCTGTAATTAATAAGATGTGAATGATCCAAAAACATTTTAAATCTAACAACTAGTTTCAGAATAAAACGCTCTAGAATTAACGAAGAAGAAAACAAAAGAATCCCTTACATATAAATATAAATAGAATCCAGAAGTAAATTCTATTTCAAATGCTTACAAATTCTTACACTGGATTAATTATGTTCATTAACTCCTTCGACTCCCCACAAGACAAAGTAACGTCACAGGAGACAAACGATGCGAACACAGTTATTGTAATAATTGGCGTTTTCACATAAACAAGTAGGTACAAAGGGCCCGTAATTAAGGGGTCCGTATGAACGGTCGTAATTACGTACACTTGTGACAGAAGAAAGGATTGTCTCGATACGACAAAGGTGCAAGTCTTGCGTCAATTAGTTACAAAAGGAGCGTCGGTTGAAAAGCTACGGGCTTACGCATAAGTGATGCCTGGGGAGCTACATCCGTCTTATATTGCCTCCTATTGCTAATATCAAGCGTTGGAGTCCGTAACCGATTACGGGACCCACTAAGTCTCCGCTGTCCGTCCGTCCGCCGTCACTGGAACTACTCTTGATTCGCTATAACAACAAATACCAAAAGTCTAAAACGTTATTTGTAAAACTAAGTTCTTATTTTAAGAATATAGTGAGTGTCTTCAACAGATGGTAATGAACCAATCATTACCATCTGTTGAAGACACTCGACATGGACTAACAACCAAACAGTATTAAATATTCCACGGTGGTAGGGGGGTTCCCTATGGGTTCCAGTGCGAGTTCGACTGGCACTTGGCCGATTTCTTTTTAAAATGCTTATTTTTTATCGTATAAAGGTAGCAAACAAGCATGCAATCCACCTGCTGGTAAGTAGTCACTGCCGCTCATGAACATCAGTAATCATCCGAGAGACCTGAGGATCCTGAGGACTAAGATGTTCGCCTCGTGTATAAGTAAGTATAACCTGCTACCACGTAACGCCTCTCCAAACCGAAACACAAGAATTGCTTCACGGAGGATTATGAGGGTGTCCGTGGTACCTCCCTTGTCGATATAAACAAGTTATACCACCTGACAAAGGCTTATTTATACTATATAAAAATACACTATTTGGCTTAACAAACTCTAAAACATTAAACTGATGATTTTTCTTATACGAAGTATTTGCATACATTTCTTTGTGAACAAGATAGGAGCGAAAGATATCTAGAACTATGTGCCTAACTTATTTTATTAACTACGTACTTTAGTCATATCAATTATTATTGAACATTAAATTGATAATAATTGAATAACATAATATGATTAATATTTACGATAATGAAGAATATCTATATCCATTTATTACTTTTTTATAAACTCGAAATGAAAATAAACTTTGAGAAAACATTTAGGTGTACAAAGTGTTTGTCTCCCCAGCTGTACTTTGAAACTGTCATATCCAGTTTATACTAGTTTAATTATTGTATTAGGCAACAAGGACTAATAAAATTAGACTAGGTTTTCTACAATCACAAACTTACCATTGTTACCCACAAGAAGCGCTTTCATTAAGATTTCATAAAACTATTAGTAGATATTGCTACCAAATATCATACAACGTTTTTATGACTTTTGTATACTCTGTAAAGTATATAAAGTAAAAATTAAAAAAAAAAACACTTTCTTAAACCTATCCTCTATAAAGGATTTCGCAAGACAAGTTGTGCGTCGTAAAAGTGCTAATTAGGTTGTTTTAATTAAGCTGATCGCAAACGGGGCGTTACGGTATGAATGGGAATATTTTAATTACCGCCTGCCCCTAGCGTAAATTTCCCACGACTGCGATAAAGAATAAACATCAGCATTGTCTTAAACCCCGCTAAGAATTACTGCTTGCTAGGGCTGGCAATTCGCAGTAAAATAATATTATTTTTTATATTATTTGTCTTTCTCTAATATAAATAAATTACCCAATTATAATAATTAGGACCCTTATTTTCTCATAAACCTCCGAGAAGCAATTTATTGTGTTTCGGTTTGGAGAGGCATGGTTGTTGGCCATACTTACAAACGAGGCGAACATCTTAGTTCTCAAGGGTAGTAACGCATTTGTGGATGACTACTAATGTCCATGGGCGGCAGTGACTACTTACCATCAGATGGACTGCATACTTGTTTGCTACCTTTACACAATAAATATTAAAAAATAGAACACGAATGGAAGATGGAAAAGTAAGTAGCATTTACAATTTAACCGATATTTACCATTTACTAATCCTACATTAAGTAATTTTTGTTTTAAATCTCTCAAAATGCCTGATTTGCATCTACCATATACAGGAGGCGACGTATTACGAGGTGGACGGCAAGTTTATTAGATATCTATATACAAAAAAAGAAATTAGTTCATTTGCTTGAAACAACATGACTCTATGATATTGTAACTCATAGCGCAGGTATTAGTCTATTTTTTTTTTCAAAATATATACAAATTTAAAACAAGACTCTTTCACAATAACAACATTACTTATATGAACACACATAAAAGTTAAAATAAAGGCAATTTTAATTACGTAAATTTGTGATATACTAGTATTTAACATGCGTGAAATTAACACATTATGCATCGCTGAAGTGGCAATATGAGTTCTGATTTGGCAAAATATTTTATTTTCTCTTTTACATAATAATAGTAGTGCTAGTATAATGACGATTATGATTTTAACACAAAATATGAAAAAAATAAGTAACTCTACATCAACGTCTCTGTATACAAGCTCTAGATATTTCTTTATACCAAAACTAAAAACGGTTTCAAAAAATCTTTTAACAAGCAATTCTACGTAGAATCACGTAGGTAGTGTCAGTATTGGTGCAAAGTAAAAATATGTTAAACTTTAAATATTGCTTTATACAAA
Source organism: Polygonus leo (assembly GCA_018250455.1). Taxonomy (NCBI): domain Eukaryota; kingdom Metazoa; phylum Arthropoda; class Insecta; order Lepidoptera; family Hesperiidae; genus Polygonus; species Polygonus leo. Next base: position 15,643 of record DWNR01000264.1, on the reverse strand, counting down.
AACTATCCGTGTTTGCTTGTTTTTTTGAACAGATTTACATATTTAAAAAATGATGGAAAAAAAATTCCTTATCAACTGACTCTACGAAGAGTCATCCTTGTAGACTCTACAGTATAGAGATGATTGATTCAACCCTTCCTGCCCCCCAAGACCGCTTCTATGGCCTCTTCAAACAAACACTGTTTATAAATGAAACTATGTTCAAATAAATTAATTATCCTTTTTTATCGCATACAGTTTGCAATCGAGCATATAGTCTACCTGATGGTAAATGGTCACTGCTGCTCATGGGCATTAGTGATCATCTCTAATCGTACTTTAGTACCCTTAAAGAGTAGAGTGTTCGCCTCGTGTGTAAGTATAGCCGGCAATCATGCCTCTCCATACCAAAACACAACAATTATCCCACTGAGGATTTTGAGGATGGCGGTGATACTTCCCTGGTAAAACTACATGAGATCTGGCACCTGGCAAGTTTATAAATACAAAAACTAAAATTATTTAACTCTACATATTTAATCACTTAAATACTATATTTGTATAACAAGTAGTAGGTATAATTCTAAATATAAAAGAACGCTACTAGGAAAATATACTGGAAATGAAAATTCCCTTATCCAGCGCCTCTAGATAGAGTCAGCCCTGTAGAGCAATGTCTCAAGTCGTCGCGCGCGTCCCGGCGGGGCCATTACGCGGTCACTGCTGATTACCGCCGCCTTGATTCAACCCTTCCTGCCCCCTTAGACCGCTTCTATGACCTCTTCAAACAAACACTGTTTGTAAATTAAACTGTAAAATATTTTCGCATATATTAAATATTTTTGTATATATTTTTTGTATATTGGATGATGTTAGTTAGTTAGTGTTAATAAGTACAAATGCATCAAAAAGATCATTGAACCTGATATTTAAATCAACAAATATTTAAATTTATCCTGATTAGTAAAAAAGTTTTGCATCTGCAGTCGAACTTAAAGTGAGCATTGCATTGCTATTCCTTAGGAGTAGGATGCTTGCCTTGTCAAAAAAAAACAATTGTTTGTTTAGAAATAGAGAACACGTTGAGAGATTCTAACTTTTACACTTTATCTGAGGACCTCATAATAGTTTAGTCATATCTCCTATAAAATAAAATAAAAAAAACAAACATTAAATTAAATACATTTACTTATACGTCAGTATATTATATCACTAAATAATACTTTAAATTTTATTATGATATGAAATTAAAAGTATCATATATACATTGATACTTGGACTCAAATCTTGATGAAATAAAGATATCAATCTAAAAATCCAATTTAGAAGTAATAAAATAATATGACTATCTACAAAAAGGGGTTGTTAAAACTGAAACTGAACTAAAGGTCTTGGTTAATTAAAATTGTTTAAAGCAAAATTAAACTTAAATATCCATCATATTTCATATTAATATACCATGAAATTAGTAGTACGTGACTAGTCAAAATAAATAGAGCAGAAAATTGCACCACCCACCCTCTCCGGACTCTACTTTAAAGATACATTTATACCCTCATTTATACCCCTAATAGTACATCCGTACCCAAAATACTCAATTATTATCCTTTAAGTATTATTATAACAATAAAAAATAAGATAGTACAACACAGTACTTAAAATAAAGTATAATAGGTACTTATTAGTGTAAGGTATCAAACATGAACTCGTTTAATTCGACCGGGGAGGTACTATCGCACCTTTATAATCCTCCGTAAATCAATTGTTGTACTTCGACTTGGAGAGGTTTATTTGTGTTTATCTGTGGTCGACTTCAGCTATAGCACAACCGTACTGGCGATGCTTATTAATGTCCATAGACGGCAGTGAAGACTTACTATCAGGACAGCATACTCATTTGCCACCACCACAAAAAAGAAACTTAATAGGGAAGTTTTTTATGGACAGCATACTCATTTGCCACCACCACAAAAAAGAAACTTAATAAGGAAGATTTTCAAAAACTTACAACGAGATGCGCTTTCAGTGGCTTCTTTAACTTCATTACGTCGTACAGTTAACACTAGTAAATATAAGGGAACCTTATGTATTATATGACAATTGGATACAAATATCACAAATATCATCATTTTAAACAGTAATGTAAGCTCATAATTCTTACTTTGCCGGGGCTCGAATCCGTAAACGCCTTCTGCGTTTGACTTGAGTGACTCTGGACAAAGTACGAGTATAGTATGATAGAGCTTACATAAGTGGCTGGTAGAGACTGACAAGATTTATATATTTGGAACTCCAATTATGGTTCTTATTAAGAATTTGGAGAAATGTGGCAAAGAAAGGCAAAGGTATACCTAAATATATTATTTTTCCTAAAAACTTACTACAAACATACGAAAAATCCTTCAACTTAAATTAAACTACTAATATTAATGTAAAATAATTTTTCAAATAGTATTTGAACATAAAAGTCATACTTAACGATACACCTAATCCTCCATTCACTTGAGTCTAGCCTGCGGCAGCTTAACGAAAAACCACACTTAACTTTAAACCCATAACACAAGCAGACAACGCCATCTATCAGATTATTTCGACGTTATGAAAACACTAGCGCCACTGCCTCGCACACATGTACATCCTCGTTTTTACACGACAACCCTCGCTTGACTACGGAAAAGATGCCAAAAATATAAATCGTCATCTTTGCAACAAGTACTGTTATACGGTAAGGCAAAAGTAGACTTTAGTGCATGGGAAGAAGGTTGAATTTTGATGGAACTGTGTAGTGATATATATTCTTTTAGAAAACGACGAGAAAGCCTTCACTAGCTTGTTACAAGAATAATGTTATAAGTTCAGCGTCTTAAGGAATAGATACGTCGTTTTGAAACTGAACGTTGTCTAAACGAAAGAACGTAAGAGCGTTATGAAAAGCTTTGAACATAAGACGTTTCAGAATCGGCTCGATTCTTGCTTGTCGGGTTTCCGTGTGTGAGTGAAGGAGGGACGATTTCTTAAGGAGTTTCTAAGAAGGCGAAGAAAGGAAAGGTTCGCACTTGAAGAAGTTTTGTTAAAAATAGTACTACGTCGTTCGTTGCTTCGCCGTTAGAGGGCGCGCTTCTTATTTTTTATGTTTAGAATAAATACCTGCGTCTCATATCGACTCATATTCTGATTATTAGTAGAAAGAAGTACGTATATTTATATAATTTAGAATGTAGTTTCAATTATTAATACCAGCCCTAGTACTGTACCGTAAACGTGTATGGTAAATGGTAATGTAGAGTCGAGTGCGTTTAATTTAGATTAGAACAATTATTAAAGCGAAACGTTAGTGGATTGGTGGCGGGAGGCAAACCAGAATCGACACTTGTAACCGCACGACCAGTGAACGCTACGCTCACAAACTGATGACAAATCCTTCCAATTGTGTTCGCCCATTATCATCTTAACGAATAGCGTTTCGTGGTTAACCGCAAATTCGCCACCAACCAATCACAGCCGTCGCTCGCATATATTTTCCGCTATCTATTTTTCCAGGGGTGAAAATCTTAGAAACCACATGACTAACCGCAAACGTCTAATCGGCCAATAGCAGGTCGTAAATATAACCACAAGCCACGCCCATTCAACCGCAAACCAACCACAACGCGAGACGTTCATTATCGATTGAAGTAATCCTGATGTATATTTTTTTGGGTTACCAGTCACAGTTGGGCGGTTGAGTTACCTATGTTTAGAGATGCTATCTTCGTTACGGGTCGTTTGGACGGCTATAAAGTGACACGTCTTAACTTTAATAAAAGGTTAGATCTAACCTTAAGAGAGATTAAGCTATTATGCAAGGAGATAACAACTCAACCCCAAACTGGTCATCGTCCTTCATCACAAAGATGAAATATTGATTCACCGTCGTTGAGAAGGCGACGCACACACCCGCAGCCGCGTGCAGACACACGGACACAGCCGCGACCACATTATATTCATAATGAATACAGCTATCCCACTCGTAGGTCGTCTTTGACTTTGTATAAATATATTTTGTCTCTTTCGCTCGCCACTTGAGCGGACGCTTCTCCCCGGAGGGAGAGGGACGGGTGAGAGTTAGGAAGTTGTCTTCGAGAGGTCGCCAATTTCTATTTCATTAAGTGGCGCGACTCTAACCGCAGTGGATCGATGGAACTTAGCCACCTGAAAAAAGTTGCATCTGGACTTACGGTCACTTGAAACCTGCTGTGTGATGCGAGGAACTGCAGACTACCTACTATTTTAACTTTACGACATAGTTACATGATAGAAATGTACAAACAATTTAAGTGAAGAAATCGAAATAACATAGCGTTTCTACTTTAATTTATATGAATCTTAGACTTGTCACATCAATAACATTAAGTAACCTACTGACCCAATTCGTTTCATGTGTAGTACAATGTTAAAGATCCTCTTTAGGAAGCATCGAATACTTTCCTATTGAAATAAGAAATTCCCGTATCTCAGCTTAAAAATAATGTGTATTTATAGGTATGAATAACGCTTGAACATCTTCATTCATATGTTTAGGTAGTACTCGTATGTGTCCTAATTAAACCTAGCACGTTATTTGCTGGGTGTTGACAAATATTTGTACAAGCATCTCACGATCGTAAAATAATGTAGACTTCGCAATATTAGACTATTATGATTTAGATTACATCTTTATACTTACGAAAAGTCTAGAGCTCAAATTTCAAATTTGCACCTTATGTTTTCTTTTGTAATGTGTATATTGGCAATAAATTATTACCTGCTTTACATGTAGAAACCACACCTCAAGGATTGAATAAACTAAAGAATATGTGAGATCTACTACTAAATCCCGCTCATTCTCAGAATGCCCATTAGTGGAACAATATTTACTTTAAATTCTTACTACTTTTTATTTAACAGAAATAATGAACTAAAACAAAATATTTTTTTCCGCTCACATCTAACTAGGGAAGACATCTTTGATCCACTTAAAATATTATTTTATTTTATATTAAAATATTCAAATTCATAAAAAGTTTTCTTTAATTATCATAAAACTTGTCTTGTTGTCCAGAATCCCGGAGTCCTTAATGCATTCTACAGTGAGTACGAGTAGTCACCCTCCTCTTAGGAGCCGATTTACATATGTTTGAAGAGTTGTCCCGGAGGTGACCGGCACTATTCATTATTCAAAAGGGACTAACGGGTACTTTGCTTGCACTACACGACACGTAATCATACGAAGAAAGTCGTATTATATATGGGTACCTATAGTAGACATTTGTGCTGAGTATGGCTTAGATATATATAAAATGATATATTTGTATTTGAGGTTTAATTTAGCGGACTGACGTAATACAAGGATGTACCTGCTATATTATTATATTAATATCAAAATATGTAAAGCGAATAATTGTAGTATTAAAACGTAAGAATAAAAAAGAAAAGAAGAGAACGATTGTATAATTTAATACTCGCTAAGCTTACCACCATAAGAATTGTCTTTTTTAACTAAACAATCCACAAATAATAATACCACTTCCATAATATAAAACAATACGTAGATGTAGGAAGTGTTAAAAAGTGCTAATTCAACTTGCCAACACTAAAATGCTAATGAAAACGAATCATCAAAGATCGGCTATAAATTTAAAAACAAGGAGTTCCGCAAACAAGCGTCTGCAAGCGAACGTAATTCCAGACAACCCCGCTTAACCCTTATATTAATTAGCGAGAATATTTTGGGGGATATTATTTACGTAATAAAGCCTTATTTAGAGCCCCTCAAATGAAATATGAGCAATTGAGGAGAGTAAGTACTTAGCACTGCCGTTAACAACGCCTTGGTAAATTGAGCTATGGGATCTTTTCAAATGCTTGTTAGGTCGAAGTTCTTTCCCTTTTTTCAACACTCATTTAGTAAAAGCTAAAGTTTCCTTAGTCACCTATTCTATATTTAACAGACTAGTCGTAGTTTTCACACGCAAAGGAAGGGTTATTATAGGTTGCCTACAATGTGACTATCTAAAATTTAATATAGATTCGATACCGATAAACAACAAACATGAAGGAGTATCGTTCGCTTGGTAAGTTAATTTGCACTAATAGTTTTCTATTTCTAGACTATCCTGAAAACATACCGGTAATTGACTTCTAGGATATCGCTCTCGGTTTGAGTGACTTTAGACAAAATGGTATGAACAAATTTATAGTCCTTAGCGAGATTGTAAATATTAACAATTTCATGTTGGACTCGTGGTATTTTAAATTAAGGGATAGATGCCTTAAGTTGTAGTTGCTACTTTTATCAGCTAATCATTCAACCAGAGAAATAAATTCATAGAAAGTTTTTGTCCAAATTCAACATGCAAAAACAAATATATTCACCTCTTTTAAAACAGAAATAGATATAACGTCTTAGTCGAAACGGGAAAAACTCTATCTTCTTTAAAACCTATCATCTTTTGGGCAACGTACAATAAAAGATAAATAAAAATTGTTTCAGCGAATTCTATTACTGGGGACTATCCTGAAAACATTCCATACCCAAGCACGTCTCGACCGGTCCAAATGTCATCCGGGGTCCCTATTCTCATTATATCGAGCAAAAAGTCGGCATACGCGTTATTTAAATACAATGGTCGTTCGTTAGGCCGGCGGCAGGCCTCAGGAGTTCGATGCAAGATTTAATTAAATCGCCTCCCTGTATCGTTGCCTCACCCCCGCTATCGCCGGCAATATCCTCGAGGCTGATTTATCGTTCTCAGGCCGCGAGAACGTTGTAACGTAAAGGATCGAGGTAGTTTTTCTTATGAGCTTGATTCAGGGTTTTTGTTCTTGACTTGCGAATACAAATTGTGGGGTCCGTGATGATTGTGCTGATAAATCTCTTTCACCGATTTTAACGGTATCATGTGCAGGCCTTAGTAGGCCTGTAGGTCTACATGAATATACCTAAGCATTAGGTAGACAATTGAAAATTTCAAAAAATAATAAATAACATAAAAAAGGGGAAGAATATCGATTACCGATATTTTCATGTAACAGCAGTGCATTATACCTATTATTCTATTTATTGGCTTAACAGAATAAACATTGTAAAAGTAGGCTTGTTCGGGGCAAGCAAATCTTAAAAACATCAAATTGTACATCTATTTCTTCATTTCTGAGAATGTAAATACGTAAATACCTACGTAGTAAAAATTGGGAGCAGGGAACACCTCGCAATTTTCTATCAAGCGTGTAAAGTGTATTTCCTTGTCGGCCGGCGGATCGGGTTACTTTTTCTCGCACTATATTAAGACAGGATAAGTTCCTCCCTCGTGACCAACGGCCGAATGGGGGCGCCTATGATTTATATCCAGCTACTTCTTCATCCCGAATTTGTTACGCTGAACTACCTATGAAACTTTACATGTAAAGAATACATTGCTGTGTTTCTTGCGATTAATATTCGCTGCCGTTTTGATGACATGCAATGGAACTAAAAAATATTTATAGTCTTGAGATAACATTTCTTATTAGTCCACAAGTCATATCCATATCGGTGTGTTGTCGACATCTTGACACTATACGATAAGAGTCGACGCTGGCCAATTGGGTATATCTCGGGAATTATTAGCTTTCTAAGAAAAATGAAACCATTTTATTTATACCTGTTAGAAATAGAAAATGTGTGTAGAAAAGAGTATCGCAAGATCTGTTTTATTTATTTCTTACTACATGTCAGTATTCAAATCATTTTTCGCTAAAATAATAATTTTCTTAGACTTACAAGTAGACAGAATAGAATAGTAGAATTTATAAATAAAGAAGTAGAATAGAATAGTATAATTATTTTTAACCAACTTCAAAATGGAGGATATGTTTTTTTCTGTATGTATTTTATTTTAACTAAAATAGTAACATAGTAAACTTATGTACGAAATTTAGTTAGTGCTTGTTTATGAATATAAAATTTATAGTTTATAAGTGTAATAAACCTTGTGTGGAAATAAAACTCATTTCTAATAAAACACAGAATTATTTAAAAAAAAAACTAACTATATATTCAGAGTTTAAATGGACCATGATGGTACGTAAAAAATTGATCGAATATGTCAACATATTGGTATGAAAAATGAATATACACGGACCTGCAACATATGACGGACCCCAGCATGTTTTTAGTTTTGTGGTTTGGAAATAATTAAATCGGAAGGCCGGATCACCCCACCCGTAATTCGTTTTGACCAATTTATTTGTGTAGACGCGAAATTGAACAATCGTTATGACAAGTGAACTGTGATGTTTCAATACAATATATTGTTTGTTTTTCTTCCATATAATGTTAGCTTTAATTTATAATACTTAAATTGATTTTTTATTATGTTTGCATAAGGTTGCCTAAGTTGTTCATATATTAAACTATTAAACTTTTTATGATTATTGTACCTACTAAAACTACGTCTAGTGGCTTGATTTGTTTTACTACAATTATGTTTCTACGTGATCGAGTATGTTATTCATAAGAGATAGAAAGTCTTTAACTAAAGTTCATTCTTTATACTCGTAGTAAACAGTTGATATTCATTTATTTTTAATTTCAACATGTAATGTTTGTTTTTCTTTAATTTCTTTTATACCTATTGTAAGTTACCCGATGATAAATTAGATAACTGAGGCAGTCACCTCTTATATAAGTGTAACCCGCGTAAGTGTGACCATATAGACCGAAACGTAATTTATTAATAAAGGGGAAAATCAGAAAAAGTTAGTACCTTCCCGATTGAATCATATACTGTACATGTACATACCTAGTATATCTTCGACTCTTGATATAAATATGACTTCAGTATGAGTATACTGCGCGCTATATGACTTAGGGCTAGGGATGCCACCGCGCAGTAAATCATCCCGCGCATAACTCATATACACGCTCCACGCGCCTGTATTTATCATTTCTTTGTCCACCCTAGAGATTTATCGACTACACCCTGGCCCTCCGAGACGATAACTCAACAACTCAGTTATTTATTTCTTTTCTACGATACGATATTGTGGCAAATTGAAAAAGAATTATCTATTTATCTTTATTGCTACGTGCTTAAAAAATAATAAGAGATCCTAATAATTATGGTATTAAGCAGGTAAGGTTATCAGCGTAGGGAAACAATGTTTTATTTTTCACTGTCTATTGTCCGCGACTTCGTAAGATATTACTATAAAATATAATCTATTAAGTAGCAACACGGCTTCTAAAGGTTGTGTTTATTGTGTTAAGATAAAACGTACATCAGATTTTAAGTTAGACCTAATAAGCAACGCAACTGGAAAAACTGCATTCAATTTTGTTTTAGCGTGATGGCCGTACAGACAAACAAAATTCTAAAAATCTTTGTTTTGGCTTCTATTATTTTTAAAAATTTCTAAACCCCATAAATTCATTATTTTAAAATATATTAAAAAGTACAACTTCTACCAGATACATTTTTTATAAGCATTGATTATTTATTAAAGGAAATTATAGATAAAACTTTCAACATACCTTACCTATAAAATGGATTTAGGTACCGGGACATAAGTACAACTTTACGAGAAATATGATAACTAAAAACCCAATCAATATTAATGCCCAGAGTCAATGAGCTATTTATCCTTATAGGATAAGTTATAGAAGCCGGCCTCAAATGTCGAATGAGAAATTAGAATTACTGACAATGATAAAATTAGAAGTAGCAGTAGTATGAACATTTGGATTTAGTTTCGTAGCCAGCCATTATTTTCCAATATTAGCAAAAACATTTTACGTAGTAATGACATAATTAAAAGTAATTTCCATTAAAGACAACAGAATGGTTAGCAATCAGAGTTAATAATATAACGTCGACTAAAAATCGAACCTTATTTATTTGTTTCAAAAGATATTTCTCCTAAACACGTTATGAAATAAAACAATACCTAATCAGCGATCATTGTAGGTATACCCTATTAATTAAGGGTATAAGAATATCCGACTTGGTCCGTAATTTAATACTTTGTTGTTCGATTCGTACTGATTAATTAGCAGGATGATATGAAAGTAGCTCCAGAACTTTCTTGTCTAATAAGCGAACTTGGCTCCGAGACGTCTTTTTGAGTGAAACTTGGGTCTTTGATGAGACGAGGGTTCGCGATGCGATTAGAAAAGTCTTCTCGAGCATGTTTTCTCGACAAACAACTCACTTCTATAGCAACGGATTTGTTAGCGCCAGTTCAGAATTCAAATAGAACGTTTTGAATATAGATATCTAAGTTCAGTTCGATGCCTTCATTAAATATTTTGGGTGTTATTGACTGCGCGCGTGGTGTAACAGATCAGAAGCGAAGTTAAGACTCAGCTGAATTTTTCGATCTGATTGTGGGACATAAGTTATGAATTGAAATTTCTATTCTGTTTCTATTTTTTAGGGTTCTGAATGTCCGAATGGCAAACTAGAGCCCTTATAATCTCTCTTGGCCCGTCATAGCCCATTTGCAATGTATCTACGGGACAAATTAAGTTTAAATTTGGTATAGATCACGCGTATTCATCATATACTTACATGTTGTTTTACTAGGGGCGTGTGACATATTTTTTTTAGGTTACTTTCAAGGTTTACATACATTATAGGTTAGGTACTTTCAAGGAACGAATTTAGCAATCAAAAAATCAAAAAGCCAAATTGATTATCTCTCTTATCCCCAAATCTATGGGTAAAAAAACTATGGTTTTAAAACTTACAAATTTCTTGATCGATATTATTCATGGTTCCTCGAAATATTTTCGATCACTATGATTTTTGTGTTTGTTTTAAATTTTTGAGAAATAAACGTATCTATTTAAAACTATTTAATATAATAAAAACAAATGTAAAAAACACGGTAATAATGTCATCGTTCTAATTCCTATGTACGCGACTTCGCCTCGCACTTGACCATTTTTTTAAGATATAGCTACGACACAAAAAAATTTAATACTTTATAACATACCTCCTCCTATAACAAAGACTGCGTTTGTCAATTTGGACTAAAGCCTCTATAAAAACTTTATTAGCAAAAGGAATTATATTTTAAAAATAGTATTTAGAAATTAACTCCCCCCAACCCCACCAGATCGATTTAGTCCCCAAAGAGATACGAATTATATTAATGTTAAATCATACGAAAAGTTGCTTCTCGGAATATCTATTACACCATTTTGTCATTTATTTCGAATTCGTTTTTTCTATTTCTCAGGAAAATTAATATTTTTGTGGATTTTCCTTACCTCTAATAATTTGTACAGCAAACAAACTCAATTTCGCTTTTATAATATAAGTTAGGAATACTATTTATTTAACTTGCGTATTCACCGTAGATACTTAGTGCAATAAATTCTGCAGAATTTAGTATCAGAACCGTAACATGATTTCGATAAAGGCGTTTTAATTAAAGAAGTTTCGATTCAATTACTCCGTCCATCAGATAAATGATCAAGTTCAATATTTGTACTAAAGTTTTTACTCAATTAACGCTCACGGCTACTTTAAGATCCAACAAGCGGTACGTCACGGTCTCTGTCCATAAATAATTCAAGATCATCGAGCGAACTAACATTGTTTCTTTAAAGCTAGCTTTCCTTCTGTATTTGTCTATGTACCTTTATCTTTATAAGATTCAAGTTGAAACTAATTGGGGGCTCAATAAGGTTTAATAAAAATACAACAAAAAATCTAAGTTGATATTTCCTTGCTGTTTTTTCCTTGCTATTGTTCTCGCCATTGACACTTTTTATCAACTCTACATAAGACCCACCATAATCTTACAATAGTTTTTTTTCCTCAAAACTCGGTTTCCATTAAAAGTATAAATTGCATCAAAGCAGTTTTGGAGAACATCGAATATTCAGATATCAAATTGTAATGGAATCATCTCCCGAAAAAATAAATGAACTAACAAATTATTAAATAACATTGAAACATCCTTGTAACCAGACTTGCGCCAGGAGAATTACATACTTCGAAGACGTTACACAGACAAGTAGCTATATATATATTTCGAGAACGAACTATATATATTTCGAGAACGATCTAAATATTAAGTATAGCAACATTACACGCATTTTTAATGTACTAAATAAAACTATTATAAAATCCATTATCATCATTCTCTAATATAAAATCAAAACATACATTCTGTCGCGACCGCTTCATACATCCTGCAACAGTCCAGTGTTCTATTAGCTTGCGCCGCTCGATTGCTATTAAAGGATTAGCGTCGGGCACAAAGCGATGGCATTTTGTTCTCCATGCCCCTTGTCCAGTCCTCCTGCCTCCCCATGCCTTAGGCGGCCGACCCTCAAGACCTTTGTACATTTACATAGCTTTGTATAAGGCTTAGGTTTTTGCTTGCGCTACGTTCCGAAGGATAAAGGAAAGATACGATTTCTTAGCGATTTTTCCGAAGGCGAGCTTGTTAACATAATTTATACAAAAGATACATTTATTACAAGCTACAACTTAAGTATATACGGTAGTAAGAAACATCATAAGAAAAATAGTAAACTAAACCTTTCTGATTTAATTGAACACAAGACTTAACCAACCGATCTGATACAAGATGAAGCAAAACTGGATAAATACATAGGTAAATGATGATATTTGTGCTTATAAAATATTCATAATACTTTTCATGATTTTTACTTATCGTTGGCAACACAAAATAAATAAAAAGGAATGGCACACATACAACCACTAACATCAAAGGTTTTTTGAAGATAACTTCACAATCACCATATAATAGCACTCCCCTAACAATACTGAATTGTTAAAAAGTGATAATTACTCGACATTCATAATGATTTGTTATCTAGACTCTTAACTACTTTTAAATAACATCAAAAATCTGGGAAATATCCATTATGCGTTAGTTTAATTAAGATGTTTCTTAAATAGAAGGAAATAATGTCCGACTAAGAATAGCTTAAGTTCCTAACTCCGGCTTACCGGTGGATAGTGTCTTGGCGTTCAATATTTAATTCTTGTTGCTGCAGTACACTCGTAGCATTCTATACTTATATATTTATATGAAATAGATAAATCAGAACTATTTTCATAGATTCTGACGCGACCCCCTATTTTTAGCTCCCTAGCAGTGGTTGGAATTTATGCTTTAGTGAATAAGTGAGTTTGGCATTTGTAGCTATATATCGGCTATATATAGCTACAAATGTCAAATGAATAGGACGAAAGAGGAAAACCTTACTATTTAACTGTAATACCAACAATCCAACATTTACACACTTATTTTAACAACTAATACACATTAGGGCTAACTTGTCAATTGTCCTGCTTTACCAAAACTACATTAATTGAACTTTCAAATTGTCTTTGGATGGCAACGGCCCCTTTGGTGGACTACATACAGCTTTAGTTTAAGTAAAGTGTAGTATATAAAAATAAATAATAAATAAAGCCAGGTGATAGGACTCGTTTAGATCGACCGGGGAATAACCAACGCCACCCTCATAATCATCCGTGAAGCAATTCTTGTGTTTTGGTTTGAAAAGGCATGGTTGCCGGCGATGCTTATACACGAGAGTAACATCTTAATCCTCGGGGATAGCAACGCATCTATGACCAAACTTAGGTATGATTTTATTGTGCTTGGGATGACTACTGATGTCTATGAGCGGCAGTATCCATTTACCATCTGCGGACTGCATGCTCGTTTGCTACCTTTGTATGATAAAAAATATATAGTATAGTAAATAAGAACCTCGTTTAATATAACCTTTATATGTAATAATGTGCATTGGTATTATTTTGCTCATCAAAATATTACATAGCGTATTTTGAAATTACAACGTTATATTCAATACCAGTAACGAGGTAACAAACGCATTTGCTCTAATGATCATTGGCTACTTAATTAGCCTAGAATGCCGATGTTTACAGCACATTAGCAAGTATAATCTATGTGTTATAATAAATTGTACTAATGAATGTAGAATTTATGTATTTGATTGTAAAACGTAGTAAAGTTAGTACTTATGCAAATTTACAGTTTATTATTTGCCTTTGAGTGTGAATGAATTGTAATCCCAATAAAACACGTATATAAAATAAGGACCAAAGCCCTACGCAAAAAAACGGCCTCTTACAGTACTGAAATATAAAATGAGACTAAGTGGTCAAGTCCGCAATTTTATTCTAAATATGACGTATCGCTAGGATACATAGCGTATACATACATAGGCACACAAGTACTTAGATTATTTACGTTAAATTAAAAGTTATGTTAGCCCCTTCGGCTTGAACTTTGTCGCATTATTTGGCATCTTTTTTCTTTATGTATTTATAGAGAAACTTAAATAGTATTTTCTTACAGATTACTATAATACTTATATAAATTTATATACCATATTTCATACCTATATTATCTTAATTCATAACAAAGTATGATAGGGCATAAAATACGCTGAGACGTTCTCATAATATACACACTGTACATGCGTCAGAACAGAACTTGGCCTGGGGCATTAATGCGCGCCTTTCTTTAATTAATATTTTGTAATCTTATAAAAATATGGCAATGTATACTTGTCTCTTGTATCTTTCCATTAAGTAAATGAACGACTAACTTGGATGAAGTTCCTCTGACGACAGAACTTGTCTTACAGTGGGTCTGACTCGAGTTACATTGTAACTCTACCTCCCGCAAGGTGTGAAGTTACTATAGACCTAGGTAGATACGGTGCATGCCTGCATCGCTCCGGCTACATGCCTCGCATATCTGCACATCATCCCGCAGGCACGCGAGGTACGCACCACCGCGTCACTGTAGACGCCTCCAGGCATGTTCGTTATAACTATGTGTGTTGTAACATATATTGCAAATAATAATATTGATTTAGCAGTATTTATTTCTTTCAGCCCGGAAGTCCAAATATGACTATGTCTACTACAAATACTTAACGTGCTGACATGGTCGATGTGTGATTACTAATACTGATACTGAAGCTCGTCAAAGTCTACCAAAAGAAGAAAATTGGCTTATATACAGAGAAGAAACGTAGCTGCTGACCAGTTTTCTCTTCATCTATTTATTTTATTTATTTATTTATTTCAACTTTATGTACCATACTCATAAGTATTATACAAAGGCGGACTTAATGCTTAACGCATTCTCTACCAGTCAACCTAAAGTAGTAAGAGAAACGACGATGTTGGTATAAATAGCGAAAAAGAAAAAAACATGTTAAAAACAGATAATTAAATAGCGTATATAATAAGAGCCGAATGAAGGGAAGTCCGATGGTATGTTGTGGGAGGCACAAGGTGGTTTCAGGTCTGGAAGAGGATGTATGGATCAAGTATTCACTCTTCGCAGTATCGTGGAGAAGCATCTGGCGGTTGACCAGAGGGTTTTCTGCGGTTTTGTGGATTTTGAGAAGGCGTTTGATAGAGTAGTACGAGAGAAACTTTGGGGCATTTTACCAGACTACGGGATAGATGGGTACCTGCTGCAGGCTGTGCAGTCTATGTATATGGAGTGCAGAGCTTGCGTGCGGGTAGACGGCAACATATCGCCTTGGTTTGATGTCAATACTGGTGTCAAGCAAGGTTGTGTGATGTCAGCTCGCCTTTTTATTCTGTACCTGGATAAATGTCTCCAAAGA
>DWNR01000263.1:0-22134 GCA_018250455.1 Polygonus leo | reverse complement strand
GGGCGGCAGTGGCCACTTACCATCAGGTGGACTGCATGCTCGTTTTTACCTTTATACAATAAAAAAACACTCACCAAATCTGCATTTAGCAATAATGGGCTTAGTACTATCACTGGGTTCTCCAGGTCCAGCCTTATTAACAGCGCGAACCCTAAATTCGTATGTGCATCCTTCTTTGAGTCCATCTTGAGTTGCTGATAAGGTATCTCCAGGTACTTCCTTTCCTTGCACCCAATCTTTACCAAACTTCTCCTGCAAACCAAAAAACCAACATTAGCAAGTAAATCCTATAGTTCCATGTTGGCAGTTAAATATATTTTAAATTTTATTTTGTAATGTATTCCACTACAAACTTTTTATTTACCTTATATTCGATGATGTAACCAGTAATTGGTGCTCCACCATCGTTATCCGGCTTCTGCCATTTAAGGTCTGCATGATCCTTGTCCCAATCAGTGAGTTCCACGTTCTTGGGTTTCGAAGGTTCATCTGAAAAATATTTTTATTTTAAAGAACATTTTTACCGAATATTGATACTTGGTAACCTATTCTGAGTTGAACTTTTACGTACCCCATGGATCTTTAGCTAGCACAGGCTTGGCGAAGGTTCCAGGTTCACTAGAACCGACCTTGTTTACAGCACGAATCCTAAACTTATACGTCTTCTTGGCAACGAGATCTTCTATCTTGACCTTGGTGGGCTCTCCATGTGATACTTCAGCCACATTGTCCCAGCCAGCTTTGAGAGAAAGGTCCTGAAAATAAAAATTGTATACCGTGTTTCAGCTATTTGTCTGTTTTATATTATTTTATTACTTATTTCAACAAAATTTATTTTTAAAATCTCTAGTAACTTTAAGAATTATCTTACTTGTCTCTCGATGACGTATTTAAGAATGGGTGAACCACCGTCATCTTCAGGAACCTTCCATGAAACAACACATGATGTTTGGAATACTTCCGAAACCTCGACATCGCGTGGTGGAGTTGGTACACCCTGCATGGTAATGGTGACGTCCTTGGAATCTTCGCCTTGTGCGTTGGACAATTTGATTTGGTATTTGCCGGTACCTTCTCTGGTCGGCTTCTTGATCTTGAAGAGGACCTTTTCCTGTTCAACCACAGCTTCGACTTCCTTGTTGGGAAGAGGCTTGCCATCCTTGAACAATTTCGCTTCGATAGCAGTCTGCCGGGTGCCGGTGACTAAAATGTTACAATAGAGTTAATTGTTGTCGAAGATATTGAAGATACAAGAGCCAAAATATTTAAATAAAAAGTAAAAACACGATCAAGTGCATACGTAAATAATATGCGACAGTTTTTATATTTAGTAATTATCACTTTTCAAAAAATGTCGTCTTTATTTTCTGTGATAGACAATTAAATTAACTTTTTTGCTACGTAATACTATCATTATGAAAAATGTAGGAAGTTTACAAAATGAACGAAAATAAGATAATATATTTTAGTTTGTATACTCACTTTTGTATGGCACCTCGATGACAAATGGATGTCCAGCGGGTCCGAAGAACTCGTCTGGGCATTCAATGATAGGTTTAGATTCGCCCTTCTTGACGCTAAGTTTGCAGGACGAACTTAGTTTACCAGACTCGCACACGATTTCACCATCGTCCTCCATTTCTACTTTGTTGAAGATCAACTGGTGTTTGCCGCCTCCCAGGTTCTTGATCTCAATTCTGGTAACAAAGTAAAAAAGTGAGTTTTCTTCGTATCATCTAAATAAGTATTAAGGTGACCATACATTGTATTACACAGTTTCCAATGAAAATGGTAATGATGGTATTGATGGATTGACTCGGGAGAAAACCATCTTCATCAGGGTTTTTAGTAGTGTATCGTTGGTTTAAAATAAGTTTTTACGGATGGTTGCCAGTCACCATTTATCGATAGGTGAAATGCATGCTCGTTTGCTTGCCTTCTGTACTGTAATAAGAATATGAATGAAAAGTAATGTGTTCTAATATTAAAATACCTTTCATTAGGCACGATGGGCTGTCCATTGAAAGTCCAAACGGCTTCCGCGGTTTGATCCTGAAGTTCCACTTCCAGAACAACCTTATCTCTCTCAATTGCTTCGGTGTCCTTCAACTTCTTGTTGAAGCGATTCGAGTCTGAAAATATATGAGCACATGTAATAGTCTTTCTAAATATATTATTCCTTTATTTGCTTACTGAGTTTGTAAATCACTTTCAATTATTTTTTACATCCAGTTCACTAAATGAATTCAACTGTTTTAGCTAATACGGGAGACAATACTGAATATTAACCATGTAATATTGATTATAAGTTAGAATTTCGTCTTGGTCTATTAACTTCAGACAATGGATCATAAGCCCGTCCTTGTACGTATACAGGTTTCCGAGAAAATAGGTATGCACTTATAATATTGATGCAATTAAAGGTTCGCGAAATCTTTTGATTTTAATTCGCCTACCAAACTGAACGATTGAATTGTCTATGAACTAGATATCATTTACATCAGGTTATAAGCTATTTTATATTTTCCCCCGTAATATTAAAATAAATTTAACACTGCATTATCAAAAATTGTTCAATATATATAAACTATTTTATGACGGAGTTACCATTGCCTCCCTCAGAATCCTCCGTAAAGCAAATTACTGTGTTTAATTTTGGATATCCTCGTTTTCAGGGGTAGCAACGCATGTGTGGCCAATCTTAGTTAGGTACGATTCAATAGTACTTAGAGATGATTACTAATTTTTATGGGCGGCAGTGACATACCTTACTTTCCATACTTGTTACCTTTATACGATAAAAAAACTTACAATTGACGATCAACTCGCAAGCGGTCTCATCAGCGTTGCTGACACATTTAAAGTTGCCAGCATCTGTCACCTTGGCGTCCTTGATCACCACCTTTCGTTTTCTTCCTTCCTTAACGATCGAGATACGTTTATCTACTTTCAATGGCTCGTCGTTCTTGAACCTGTAAGAATTGACATACTTTAAATAATCCTCGTGAACTAGTATGACATTTCATGTTGAATTACATCCAATATTTCTATTCATTTTTATTGTTATTTTTTTAATGGACGATTGTCAGATTTGAAAGTTTATAAACTTAATTCACATGAAAAAAAAAATGAGAATCATACTCACCATTTTACGTCACCAGCAGCATCGTCAAGCTCACACAGCAGCGTAATGGTATCTTTTTCGATCGCTTGTTGGGATTTAAGTACCTTAGTGAACTTGTAGGGATATTCTGAAATATTTTTTAATAATCAATTAGATAACGAACTAAAATTATAATCAAAACATACCACTTTACACAACCACGTCACTTACCAATAATCTTCAGTTCGCACTCTGTTTTGTCTGGCTGCTTGTCAAACCTGCAAGTGTATTTAGCAGTGTCCTCGAATTTTCCTCTCTTAATAATCAACTTGCATACGCCTGATAGATCTTTAGAAATCTGGTAATCTTCACCTTCTTCCAATTTCGTGTCATCTTTCCACCAGGAAACCTGAGCCAGACTGTTAGACACAGCACACTCAAGTACGACTTCATGTTTAGTGTAACCAGTAACACTCTTCTTGAGCGGCTTGGTGAAGGTATACGTTGGATCGGGTTCAATTACTTCCAAGAACGCTGTGCTTGAAATGCCACCGATTTCAATCGTATATTTACCCGTATCTTCGACTTTGGGGTTCATGATGATCAATTTGTAGGAATCTTGTTCGTTTGTCATTTTGTACTTCGAGCCAGGGAACAGTTCCTAATAACAACATGTAATATAATTATAATTGTAATAAAAATAAAACCTAAAGGGTAGCATAAAATGTTGATTAAAAAAGTAAAACTTACGTCTGTGCGGAAGAGCCACTTCGGTTTTGCATTAGGCTTAGTGAAGATGGCTTCGAATACCACCTTCTTATCCTTGCCTTCCTTTGCGGTTTGATCTACGAGGGGCTTCAAGAAAGACTCTTGTTTCTGAAACGTATGGCCAGCGACAAATTAATATACCTATTTCAGATCAAAAATACTATGTGCAATAACAAAAAAGTGCTCTTCAGACAAAAGCTAAGTGCTAACCATTAATTAACCCCAGATCCACATTTTATCACCTTCGACAGTGATTCAATGTAAATACAAATAAAATGCATTAAAATCAACGAAAATATAATGTGGTAACCGAGGCGTTAGATCAATCAGCCATTCTTCGTCATGATCACCCATCACTTCAAACACCATGCTACTGTACAGACATTGGAATTTCTTTATTGACATTGAAGAGATGTGCAAAGGTGGGCGAATCTCAAAATTGTACTAGCAGTGTTCAAGAGCTATGCAATTTCAAAAATAATGAATATGGTCTTCGTGTAAATGATTGTTCATTTAATATTACTACCTATTCATCATTTTTGAACATCACAAAGACGGAATCTTGAAACATTGACGACACTGTGCATAACATCACCGGTGCGTTGTGCATCTAATAGTTTTGTGTACGAACAAGAAGTCGCTAGGAAAAAAGATGAGAAGTATAACAGTAAGGTTGTGTGCATTCACACAATACGAGGTGACTTCATAAATTTTAATTGCTCGTCCAGTAAAATTTTAAAACTTACTTGCACTAATATGAATTAATAATGTGTTTAGTGTTGAGTATCTGAATCATAGGAAATATAAGCAAAACATATGATATGTTTTTCGTTATTACATAGTGTTTCATTTCTTATAACTGTAGCTTATACGAGTACAGACCAAGAAATAATAAGTGCATTAATTCTGAGTAGAATATGGTATAGTGTCAGTTACTGAACATCCTTGTATAAATGTTTAAAAATTACAAAAATTAGTGCAAGATGTTTATTAAAAAAATCTCGCTGGACATTTTAAATGCTGCAGTGTAGGTGACTCTTGTGCGACAAGTATTGCATTGAGTGGTACATTTCAAGATGCATTGTGTCGTCTAACGACGATACGCTATAGCGTTCGGTGTCAAACCTCGTTTCTTTTGAACGAGTGCAGCACCGGCCAATCCGGAATCAGTTCCGCGAGAGACGGTCTTCTACTATGGGATCTCTACAAAATATCCACAACTCCTTAGTAAAATCTTTCACACAGAATTAGAATTTTGGGACCCCAAAAAATGTCTGTCTTAAAACTATATTTGTGTAAGTTTTTAGATACGTGTAAAAGTACTCGTCACCGTTGGATAGTAAGGAAGAATACAAAGTGAGTACACTGGCTTGCAAAAAGTCTTAAATTAAAGTTTTAGCCAGCACATCTAATGTAAATAAAATTCCAAAATCTGCAACACCGGATGCATCAGCTGGAATTAATAATGGTGTAAATGAAGAGAAATCAATTTTAAATGACGTGATAAAGCTCCTCAATTCGACGTCACAAGTAAACCTGTAAATAAATATAACTAAGAACAATCCAAAAGAGAGTGAACCATCACCCGATTCATTCCACTTACATTCCCTGTAAATGAAGTTAAAGAAGAAACGTGAAGTGGTGATACAAAAACCTTGTGCAAGTTATTTTAAAAATTCATTGTTTATGCAGTTTTTATTTAATCGCTCTAACGTGACAATCTTCAACTCAAATCCTTATAAAATACAAACGGAAATAAAAATATCATGCCCAAGAAGCATCACGAAATAAATGTCCTTTTTATCGCACTCAATACTATCGTTTTATTTGTTGAAGACCATCACTTTCGAGGATAAGTTTAGTTATTTATTTATCATTTTATTTCACTCCATTATTTAAAATAGATCATCTGTACTATTGAAATAGCTCAAGAACGACAAATATATATCATATACAATATAATATGTCCGCAGCACTTTTAGCTAACTTGTAACTAAAATTGATATATGATCAATTTCAATAGAACAGTAGTCTATCAATTTATAAAGTTTACTTTTATTCGTCCATTTTATCGAACCTTCGTTTTAACAGCCTCCATCAATTCGGGCCAATCAGGTATTAGTTCTGGGAGAGACATACGTCTCCTTATTTCATATATACCCTAGAATCGATAGCAGATGTTACAAATAAGTTTTTAAAGAGTTTTCTGTTTTGTGATTCAGAGCTATGTTAATTTTAAGCCATGTCTAAGAGATTGTGTAATACTGTTATAGGTCGTAAATATTGCCGACTTTAAAATAAAGGAAAGTTAAAGAAGAACGAAATTTTCTAACGGAATATCAAAATATTAAGCCCATTAAGCAAACGGGCGAATTTATTCGATCAATGATTTTGATTTAATGCATTTGATGGCAGAACAATTACTAGTTTACTATAGGTAAATAACATCTTCTAAAGGTTGGACACTTCTTGCTTTAAATATAATGTTGATGTTGGGCCACACTGAATTGTACCCATTTATTATTTTTTCATGTTTATTTTCAATCTTTCATACCTGAATGAAATTTAAATTAATACTAACATTAAAAATGGTAAATATTTTTCTCAATAACCACCAAGCCATCTTCTCACGATTTTATTGTTACGATATTATTCATAAAATTTACATCGCCACATATTATGGAAGATTTTATGACTCCCGTTTTGACATATTGGCAGACAGTACATACATCAAATGTTTGACATACCGTTTTTTGTTAATGTTATTAAAATAGTTTAAAGTTTGTTGTACTATAAACTCCAAACAATAAAAAACTTTATTTAGAGAAAATATTAATATCGATTTGTTAGGTATAGATATACTTGTCAGTGATAATGTATAAGTATAGAGAGTCATGTAAGATGGAATGAATGAAAGTACTGTGTTCTGAAATAGTGAGGACCTTAAACCAGGACCAGTTGCAAGAGCTTCTGCGCCTGTCGGCGGGGAATCTAAACATCTCGACACCTTCCGAAACGACGACAATTTCACCTTCGTCTTCGAAATATCCAGTCTCTAAGCCCTAAGAATTAAATATAATGATCATGATGCATACGATGTTTTGCAGAAATAACCTATTACTATATCTTATCCTGACTACCCTATTAAATAATCGTAAATTATTCATAATAAATGATGACTATCAGCAATGAACGATTTACTTAAGTTTATACATTGGGAGTAATGGTTGACTATAGCACTATGTACTATAATGTATATTTTATTAGATTTAGGAACAGGAATTTAATTAAATTTAAAAGCATGTACTGAATAATACGACTTATGGGATCATATTGAAGGGAAAACATTAAGGAAGACATTTTTTAATGTACAAAGCAGGAAAAATTTAAATAAGATAGGTAAATTAAAATGTAATGGGTAGTAAAAAACCCGTTTAATAAAACCTCTATAACGTCATGCTTTGGGCAAATCTTGTCATAAAGCATTATTTTTTTTTTTTTTTTTTTTTCACAATTGTGTAAGCCCGATGGAGTTGTTTTTAACATTATTTATATTTTAGTTTTAATTGTAAAACCATATTGAAATTAAAAAAGACTTCACTTCGCCAAAAAGCATTTAGAAAGAAAGAAAAACATTTGAATGTATTTCAATATAATTTTACATTTTAATATTATATGTATTATATACTTACTATATTTTAATGGAATAAATTATTTAAGTCTTTTTTACATTTTTACAATACAAGATAGTAGAATTTATATCACCAACTTCAATTGATTTTTTACATTTATTACAACTATTTTTTGTATTTATGATTTACATTAATACTCTGCTCAAAACTCAGTGACATGAAATAACTCAATTTCTTACCTTTTCGACCTTCTTTAGTGCTGGTATAGGTTTTTCCGTCTCCTTCAGGTTCCAATCTGGATCTTCCTTCTTCTCACCCCACTTGGCGTACTTCCTCTTCTTAAGCATAGCTCGGAAGTCCATACCACTGGCATCTATAAACATGTGCATGTTCAGATAAACCATAAAATATTATGTTGATTTTAACATTACATGTTTTTAAGCTGTTATTTGATATGTAGGTATGTTGGCTTGGCAATAATGCACACATATATTTTCTAAGTATTACGATGAATACATAAAAAATGCTACATTTATAGTTAACAAAATAGTAAAACATATACAGAAATATATTATTCTCACCAGACACATAAAGTTGGGTTTCAGCAGAGTCTTCGCCATGGATGTTGCTAACGACAATCTTGTATTTCCCTTCATCATTAGGCTTGACCTTCCTCATGCATAGTGTAACGAGACCAGTTTCACCATCGGTGATGAACTTGTAACGGCCACCTTCAATGATCTCTGCCACACCCTTATAGAATTTAAACGTGGGTGCGGGGTTACCCTCCACTTGACAAGTGATGTAGCCAGTTTGATCTGTATGAAAAATATGCGAACTTAGAATGGTTGGTTAGTTTTACATTTTCTATACATTAAGTTATACAATAAATATTTGAACATCTATTAATATGCAATTCTTCAGTCTATTTATAATAAAGCATTTGTTCAATTATAGCATAGGTATTTAAATACAAACATTGTTGAAAGCAAAATATTCGATCAAGAGCCAACATTTTAAGGACGCGAAACTGATCATACTAATATTTCTGTCAACAAGAAATCATTAACCAGTTTTCAAAACCTAGCAACGATTTAGTAACGTCGACGCCAATTGATTACAGCGTTAAATTATGATATCAGTTTTCAAATTCTTGGAATGCATTTTCGGTCTAGTTAGTGGAATTCATGCTATTTCTACATCATCCTTCATACTATATGAAATTATTATTAATGTGACTTAAGGCACGTATATTTAAATATAAAGCAGTGATAACTAGGTAGGTTGTGAAAAATGAGACTTTGACCTCCTTTGAACTCCGCACTTTGTAACTAAACTTTTCAAAATAACGTACGCAGCAGGAAAGCATCGCAAAGAATACACTTTACACACTTAACCTATATACTGAAGAGGTAATCAAAGAAAATCTTGGTCATCGCCAGTAACTATAGCCCAAATCTTTCTCATTGCACGAAGAAACCCATACCCAACATAAAGACAGAAATGACTTGTGATGATAATGATAAAATTGTGTATCTCACCTTCGATAGCGGAGTAACTTTCTTGTACATCTACAGTTGGTGGGCCCTCCTTGTCTCCTATAGGCTTCAGTGGAGTAGATGGCTTGTTGATAAGATCTTCTAAATCCTGAATTGAAGGTCTTCTGGCATCTCCAGACTTCCTTCGCTATATTATTAATATAATATTAATAACATATTCTGCTTAAAATGCTACAAGAGTGTTAATCACGAGGAAAACTAACATCAAAAAAGGAGCTAGTAAAAGAGCGTAAAATTTTGCGTTATTAGGTTATTTAATAATTTAACAAAAGGTATAAAATGAGCAGTAAATAACAATTTTCATATTTTGACATGTTTGTAGAGTTTTGAAGAGCTTTGATGACTAGTTTTTATACAAATTAATCAGTTTATGTTGCTACTGATAGTAGCAGTGGTAAGTGTAAAGGAAATCTGTTAAATTTTATATTTAAATCTGGGTTCATTTGAGTTGGTGCTTGAAAGTTGAGTTCCAAAAATGCTAACACATCAAAATAGCTGCTACAACTTGATATTATGGAAAAATCATGGAACTAGATATTTCAAACGATTTAATACATAATAAATTATCCAAAGCCATCGAGATACTTCTAATTGAGATCATATTAAATATAGATTGAAAAATTATGCTGTAACTAAATACAAGATGCATTAGTTGTGTTATGACAGTTGCGGTGCATCATACGCGTTAGCCAAATGACCCGACAATGAAGATCTGGACTTCCTGATATATGTGGCGCAAGTGTTAAACGTACGCCTAGAAATAATTACATCTGAGAATTATTGTGGCTCTTTTTAAACTGATTAACTACCTCACTAATTAGAGACTTATTTAACTATCGCAGAGTGATGAGCAAGGAGAACTGATGTACGAAAAATTGTTGCATCGTATTTGTAATACTATTAAAGTCTTAATTTTTTAAAGCCCCAATAAGAAGTTTCTAGTGGAAACATGGAAAAGACTTTTCTACTTTTTTTCAATTTGTAACGAAAGACAGAAATTTTCGTCAATTAATTTACATATTTTTTTATTTGCACACTGATAAATCAGTGATTTAATTTCCGTTTTCATTTAAAATGAAAATATTTGATGACCCATTCTTAGCTGCTCTATATCACTATTTTTTACATTCATTATATGATAGTTAAGTTTAAATGTTACTTTCTTTTATTCTACAAGTTATTATTCTTAAATAGTATACAGCACTAATCTTATATTAAATAATATTGTAGAATTACTCATACTCTTAGGTTTAATTCATTTATTATATCTTTGAATTATGATCGATCCAATGTACTCATCCTACAAGTAGATAGTATAAATCTGACTTTCATCAGCGCCAGCCATTACCTTGCAACCTCAGCCAAGTAATAAATTAAAGGAGGCTGCAAATATACATGCAAGTATTTGCGATTAAATTTTTTAGATACCAACATTGTAACGGACTGGAACATTTTTTTATTTTTCGATTTACAATTTTATGTTATTCTTCTTTACATATAAAATTTAGGAAATGCCAAACTTTCCTCGCGCCTGTGCAACAATTTTTTTTTTCAGAAACTGTTACTTCTTTTCTACCACTACATTTGTCCATCATCAAATACTGGTTAATGATAGCATTAGAAATTAATATAATCCGTTTATTGAAACTAATTTAATGTACTAGACATTTTGTCTACTATAAAATATCGTACTTTGGATACTCCAAAAACTATCTTGATTTTAGCATTTTTGCATATTGCATTTAACAGCTTCAATAAATAGATAATCATCAATAGATTTTCGCAAGGATATATATTTATCTTGCAAATAAATATCTGCACTCAATTGGTCAGTCAATTTAAGAGATACGATGCTACAGTATATCTGTATTAAAATAACATATATCATACTATCTAACTAAGTAAGTAAGACGTTTAAGTTAAAATTATATTATGTAAATTTTAATTATTGAACTTTTGTATGAATCCGTTTTTTTCTCGATCATCTGGATATTCTGAATAACTTTTTTTAGATTTTAAATAAGATGATATTGGTATTATGTGCTAATGATTTCAATAATATACGTGTGTGCCACATAATCGTAAGATAAGACTAGTAATAAAGGTTTGAAAATAATAGATAAACTTAATTCCAGAGCGTATATCGATGGCTTATCATTTATACATTTAAATTTAAAAAATATAATTAAAAAAAGAAAAAAGAAAAAAAAAACAAATATAGTAAAATACTTACCGGATCTGTTGTCGGTTTAGGCACGGCAAGTGGTTTTTTTGCAACCGCTGCCATGGTGTTAAGCACATAAATTATATTTAAGATGCCACAAAATAATCAAAAACATGTATTACATAAATAAAGTATCTCAAAATCACAGTAATTATCACAGTTCCATAGCTATTTCACACAATTATTTCTTTCACTCTAACGCTAATTCTTATGGAACATGTCCACGAAAAAAACTATCCATATCACTCATTTTAAATTAAAGATTCTCATTTAAATGCTTAAAATGTTATCAAGTTATCGTTATTATCGTTTAAGTGCTACACCCTATTTTTTTTTCAAATTCTCGATTTGGGGCAGTTCGATTTAAGTCGTTCCATCTAAAAATGGGCGCGAATGTCAAAAGACTGAAGAAGGGGTCGCTCAGACATGGTCGCCTTGCTATGGTGGGGTGAGGGGAGCGCGGGCGTCTATTTGTGCACAACACAAATCAGCAGACCAATTCAATTAATTATCAGATTAAGGTGAGCCATCCATGTGGTGTGTACTTGGATGTCGCTGTTAACATATGTGTGAAGTTGTCGTCGGTCGATATCTGGAGTACTTTCCACTTTAAGATTGATCATGAGGAAGCGAAAAGCCGTTAAGATTCTTCAAACATTTGCAATTCATCAATTTTCATATAACTCTATATAGATAGACGAATAGTTTTCAAATCGTCACATTTTTATTTATTTTGAACCTGCATTTTACTTCAGGAGGGTGGAACAGGAAATGTACTGAACTTTAATTTGGCTAAAGAAAAAGGTCGTGCAACAATATCGACATCAAAATATGGTGTTATAAATTCATTACAAATAATTAGATGTCGTAGCTTGGCGTTGCAGTCTGTTATTGTACAGACAAGATTGAATGGTTGCGTAAGGTGTTCGAAAGATTGATTGGCGTCCAGGAATACATTCTTATAACTCAAACGATTGTCAACACTGGCAAACCGACCTTACCTCGAATTTTCCTCGCATCGTTAACGAGGCGACAATTTTGATACACATTGTTGACAGATCTGATATATAGTTCAATTTACTAGAGCCGTTAACGCACTCTCTTTTGAAGCGGTAGATAATATATCATGCGGTAAATCATTAAAATCAAATATATAGTTTGGAGCTGGAGATTAATCATATCTTGGAAATACTTGTCAGTTTATCCACATAGCAACGCCAGCTCACTGCAGTTTCAGTAAAGATAATTTGAAACTTTTAAGAATAAGTTATCTTTACTCAAAAGTACATTAGCAGATATAGTAATGTATGCTTGGAGCTCATAGCCAACCGCTTGGACTTGTTATCATGCCAAATGTTACTGTAGCACCAGTATTGTGATCGACCCACAGGAAAAATTATCAGCCCACACACATCACTTGAAGTATTCTCGCCCCCATCACGTCTATCAATCACATTCTGTTCTATTTGTGTTTAAGGTAGTTGTTTATTATAAATGATAATTTGTTTTTCAACCAAACTCTATCATCAATGCTACTTTGCTGTAAACCCAAATATTGTCTTCTTTACTGATTCACGAACAGCTTTACTTCCAAGAAACGAATAATATCAAGCAACAGAAATTATGATTTGAGTTAATTCCGCTCATTATAAAATATCTACTTATTAAATATCATGTATTTTAAGTGTAGTGGCACAAAATGTTATATTTTATGAAATGCCCTAACGGCCCAACGATTTCACCCCTTTAGACCGCATCTAGATGTTTTTAAATTTTATAGAAATAATTGTACGTTGTCACGTTAAAATTAAACGGATCACAAAATAGAACAATTAATTAAAGTACATCTCAAGAAGTCCAATATAAAATACGTATATAATTTTACAAGTAACTTCACGAATTAAAACTATTATTCAAGCCTCTTAGTTATTTGATTGTGCCATGAACTTAGTTCAAATTTACTTTGATTTCCTTTATATCATACAAATCATGATTATATTAATTTTATTTGGATATAAACATTTAATGATGCTACATACGAGAGAACCAGCAAAATAATAAGTACACAAACCTGCCATTACAGTAATTGTCTGTTGTCCATTAAATCATATGACAGGTGAATTCGTTGAAGACATATGTCTTTTTAACATTACAACATTACGATCGTAACTCACCTAATCTGACAACTCACGGTAGTTGAGGGTTGTAGATTTAAAGTTCACCTTCACAGGTTCTTGGCCTAATTCTTTAGAACATATTTATAAAAGCAGTCATGAACAATTAAATCCCATCAGCATACTTTATGTGGAGAAACGTGAACCATTAAAAAGAGTTAGAATAATTATATGATATGATAATATGAGAGTGTTGCGTTGAACATTCTATTTCTCTATTAATTACAGTATTAATATTAATAGGCAAAGACATTTTATTCTATTTTTCTCCGTTGGTCAACCGATTTTCTTTTTTTTTAAGTAGTATTAACGAGCTTTAGATAAAATTGGAAACATGATCATTAATTTTTTCGTTAAAGTACTGTTTAGTTGCTGTAAAAAATTCAACTTTTTGAAATCATTTTATTAGCATTTTGAACCTTCATCTTTATTTTAGCAAATACAGTCAGGTTTTGACCACTAGACGATCATTAATATATGAAATGCATATTATAATGCTGTCAGAATACTTCGTCAGTGCCCATCTATACTGAGATCAATAGATCATCAATAAAGAATATTAATATGCTTTTAAACGCCAACACGCAAATCACAAATTTGTCATCAATCTTTCATCAATAGAATTATATTGCTTTCTCTACGTATTGCAATTTAACATTGACTTTGATTTGACGCCAATTTTATGTCTTTTTATTATTACAAACTTTAATTTAACTTGCAATATATGTATGTTGGTCCCGGTGGAATTTTGCGACTGTTTTTTAATTAGTTATCTTTAAAGGATTAAGCTGAAATTTGGTATATACGCTTATTCTGGATGACAACGCAGGCTTAGCTATGTGACGTCATTCTAATTCCAATATGACAGAACATCAAAGTACTACTTTTTTTTTCTGCACTACCACAGCATGGGTATCATTGAAAGGGCTTGCTAAGGAGAACACGAAAAATTACAACATTACATTAAATCCAACATATTATGCGGATCTGTATTTACACCGACCATTTTGTAACTCTGTTCGATTTATTAGACCTTTTGATGGAAATCCTTTTAAATTTCAAAGATCTCGTGTTTTCTCGTCAGACTGGAGTGAAATGATGATGATTCAGAGCATCGTTATCTTGAAATCACTATTTTTTTTAAGAATTTGACTGTACTGAATTAACAGGCAAACGATCATGTAAAAGCGACGCATTTAGTAAAATACACTGATCATAACTAAAAAAATTAAAATGAATTATTGCAAATACATTTATTTCGTGTCAAATAAAACGTTTATGCGTGAAATAATTGACTGCACTTTGTGTTATATACTTTCACTATTTTCTTAATATCGACCATGACAATGACGTATAACTATTGAATTTCTAAAGATATCTAGAGTTGCATTATTTGCGTCATGGAGACAAATTTTGGCACTATTCTATATCCATTGGTTGATAATAATAGAATCTTTGTTTAGAATCTGATTCTATATTGGTTTGATTTATAATCGTTCATTACAACATAATTGGACACGACAGTACAATGGAATTTGGTTATTATAAAGATATGTATATACGTATTAAGTTTTTGTATGTTTTGTGGCATCCTAACGAAGGTTAATTCTACAAACATATATTCAACCTTAATTGGAAAAATATTATAAAGGAAAGTATAAAATGTGTTGGTTTAAAAAGAATACATTTTAGAATAGGTACTTGAAGCTCGTTAAAACATAAAAATGGCCATAGTTAAGGATAATGTAGATTTAGACAGCATTTTAATTTTCGGAAAAGCCAAGCGCAAATTTACAGCAGTAGAATTCTTCCGAAAATTTAAATTGTTTTAAAGTAACGGACATGCATGTTTCAAAGTTTATTGGTGTTTTACTTCGCATTCAGAGGTTTGTTAACAAATTCCTTTTAAAATTAGTACGATAAGGTTCGTTACTGCGCTATAATTATTAATTATTTACTTCGGTGCTGTTAGAACTTGGTTGAACTCTTTTAATTATATTACACTGACATTATAAACATATTCAAAATCTCTGAAACCAGTCATACTGCGATTTTATTTGGTATTGTATAACTAGTTTCATTAAACCTTCTGGAAAGATCCTCGACATTTTAACTAAAACATTTATAATTAATCACTTTGGAAAGTTTCTATGTTAGCCACGTTTCTAGAAGACGTTTTCTTCTATGACATTGATTTCTAAACATATATTTTCACACATGTATACCTCGTCAGATATTTCACCCGGCCTGCCGCGTTTCTTTTTTGGAAAAAAATATACGATTTAGTAAATCATTCACTGTTAAGTTTGTGCATCAGTTAAAAAGAGATATGTACATAGTGTAAGTGTATATGTGTGAGTGCAATATATTATGTAATAGTAATTCAATAAATCAAAATTAATTGAATTACTATCTTATATTAAATGTGTTTTATGAAATTCTGCATATGTATTTTGTAAAGTATGCTGTTTTCTGTTTATGCTGTTAGAAAATAGGTTTATCGTTTAAAGTTATGATTTAGTGTAATGTTATTTTAATTATTATTTGTTTTAACTCTACAACTTGATATTAGCAGAGCATTTGTAAATAAATTTTAATAAATGTTAGAGGAAAATCGGAAACGAAAGCGGTTCTAGAGAAACTAAAAAGCCTTGTCTTTTAAGGAACAAATGTTTCTTTCCAATTATCATTTCTTAGTGAAACGATAATTTATATTATGGAAATAGTTCTTTAAAAGACGATAAGGTCAAACTAAATGCAGCAGAGTTTGGAGTATATCCCCCGCCAGTCGGCAAAGCGGATTCTACACTCTTAAAAAGAACATCTAAAGAAACTAAAAGAAACAGAGTACTAACTTTGTTCATGATATAACTGTGAACATTTTGGTTGGACTAGAAGAGTCTAATGTGGGAATAATAGTTTCATGAGTGGATTCTTAATTGAAGACCAATTTGGTCGTAACGTTACCAAATTTATTATGGTAAACGTTAATAATGTTATGTATGGGATCGGTAAAATTTGTTTGAGTACAATAATATTGTATGTCATGTAAGTAAAGTAAAATATTGTCAACAATACTGATAAAAATTGAACATGAACATGTAAGATACAATTAAAAAAAGATATAAAAATAGTAAAATAAAAAAAAGATATATAAAAATAACAAAATGCTTTGCAAAAGCGAATAGCGTCCACCTAAAATTGACCAGACCCAAACGATCTCACCTTTTTCTCGTCTACAACTTCTCCAGGACGTAATTTGGTGACCTGTTTTTGTAAAAAAATATTGATAATAACCCCTTTATAAAATTATCCTGCCTACCTAGGATCTCTTCTGCCGAACCGGAGTGACCTACATTTTGCCTGCCCTATTTCCTATCTCGCATTATTAGGTGCAATGACCTCAGCAGTGCAAGTTATTACGTTATGTGTTGCGTCATTTTCGTGTTAATCGTTAGTTAGTCTCCTTTTGATCATGGTGAGCAAGAAATACTTTCTTGAACACACCGTGTGATTGAGTTATTTCTTTGACAATACTTCGCGTACACGACCAATCATTTTGACCAATTATTTTTGTGCAGACGTGCTTACAAGCTGTGCAGTTTATTTGTGTGCTTCGAACCTCAAAAGTGTGTGCAATTTAGTTTTGTGCCTCGTACGAGAAAACAATTCAGAGAAAGATAGTCCTGGATAATAACATATTATAAAAATATATACTTTCAGTTTATGTCCCCCGTAGACATTGAGGTTGATAAGTTTTTGAGCAATCGTATGATTGATATTATGTCATTATCCAGACGGACATGAAGAATGTTTTAAACCGCGTCAGATGCAAATGCATTAAGATAATTCCTTTTACAGAAATACAGTTAAACTTTTGTCACGGCAATATTATAACGGACAGCATTCACGAAATATTCGTAGCAGTTTTGCTATTACCTTCTTCTCTTCGATCACCTCACCAGGTCTTAGTTTTCTATTCTCCTGTGGATTATGTTTTGTACGATCTTAATACTATTTCGCTACCTGTATTTTAAAGTAGTTGTGCTTAAACGGTGCAATATGCTTAATTGCTCAACTAGAAGCAGGGAGTGAAGGAGTCTAAGCTCAACAAAACCAATAAACTCACTAACTTCCATAATCACTAAGCATTCGTGGTTGATGTGAAGCATCATCGTTCTATAGATGATTATTAGCAAAATTCAAAGGCATATTCGGGGTGTATGTTACGGGTTCGGCTTGAGAGAACAGGGTGTCTACAGGTTGGCTTGAACTTTTGTCATTAGTTAGGCGTAAATATCGACACTGGTTTGTGTGGCGTCGTGGTCATATATTGAATTTTTAAATTTGGAAAACAAAACCAGATTAGTGGACATTCAAAAATCTTCTGTGGCCAATCACGATTTCGATATTTGTACCTAACAACATTTCGCTAAACTATGTTTGGACGGCACAATTAATAGATACATTGGAATGTTTGTTCATACCTTTGTTCATATTGATGGCATGTGAATTGGAGCTAGATATAATAATGTATATTTTGAAGATTAACTTATAACCTATGTAAATTATTATAACTATGTAATAGAAAATGTGGATGCTTACCTCATCGCTGATAATAAGGGAAGGACGTCTACCCATCTCCTCTGGTGGAGGAATGAGAGATCCCCGTCTTCCAACAGGAGCGACGGGAGCGAGCGAAGGTTTCCTAGGTGCTTCTAATTTTGGAGACTTCTCTCGAATAACCTCAATTTTGGGTGTCGCGGGCTTTTCTTCAGGCGCCTTGATTTCCGGTACCTTAGGTTTTTCAGCCGGCTACATAGATAAAGGTTTTATTTTGACGAGTACAGTTTTGATGTTGTTTGTATTAATTTTATGTTTGTATTGGTTATTTCATAGAACGAGGGTAAATTAATATTTTTGAAGTCAATTATTATTACCTTTTCTGGCTTTTCTTTTGTTGTTGGAGTAGGTGAAATCTTTTCATACTTTTCGAGATCTGGCCTGTCATAGTCAGCAATTTCAGGTAAGTCTTCTGCCTTCTTTTTGACACTAGTAACTTTAGCTTTCTTA
This sequence comes from Polygonus leo, assembly GCA_018250455.1. NCBI lineage: Eukaryota > Metazoa > Arthropoda > Insecta > Lepidoptera > Hesperiidae > Polygonus > Polygonus leo. Next base: position 3,601 of record DWNR01000263.1, on the reverse strand, counting down.
ACTTCTTCTTCCACCTTCTCTTCTTTAACAGCCACTTTCTGTAATGCATTACACCGCGTTAAAATGAAAATAAGATATGATAGAACCTGTTTAATATTTATGATAATTTTCCAAAATCTTCATCTTCATAAAAATTTTCTTCAATCCACTGTATAAATCGACTACTAACTTAAACTTGGAGTGATAAAGACAAAAAAGTGTATAAGTAAAGAACAAACAAAGAAAAAAAGAAAAGAACGAACGAATAAATACAGTAAAGAATGACCGAGGAAATAAAGTAAAGAACCAACGATGAAATAAAGTAAAGAACGAACGAAGAAATGAAGTAAAGAAAACACAAAAATTAAAATAATACGAGTAATATAAGGTATATAGTAATATGAATATACTTACTTCATTTTTTATCTATACGAAAATGTAAAATTTTTAATGATACTTACGTCATTATTAATAAGCAAAAGCATAAGCAGGAAAATATTTTGTTACAAAAAAGATAAGAAGATGTTATTTAAGGCAGAATATGCTTACACGGACATTAATATCGATTTTAATATTTATTTGACATAAACTTACCAATTAATATAACATGCACATTTATATATACATACAGATATAGTGCAAATTTGTTATTTTCTACTACGCAAATATAAGTGCAAATAATTACAAATTTACAGGGAATAACTTGTGCTTATATAGATCTAACTTAAATTGGTGCCAGTGCATATATTGGTGCTGGTGCTTTATCTAAAACCTGTGATGATATTGTGCAGGGTGCTACAAGTTTTTGTGCCGTTATGAACCAGATTGCTGATATCTATACCTCGTCAGGTGATTGAGGTCTGCTGCTAAAAGCGGGTTGTGGGATTCCTAAAGTTGCTTGTTTATTCTCGTCTTTGCCCTCTGTCTCAGCCTAAAGAGTAAATTCAGTTAATGGCGACCGTACGATGTGTCACTAATATATTGTAGTTTAAACGCAAATTATGAAATTGACTGCATTGACTTTTCTCAAATAAAAATTGCTCCTCCATTTTGCTTGTTTGCAATTGCAAATATTTACACCATCTATGGTATTTCATGGTCCTTATTATTAAACTAACTTACATTTAAAACCTTTATAATTTCTTGTTATTATATCTAATATTTTAAGAGAAACTAATTTTTTATGAGAATCACTAAAAAAATTTAACATTTTAATAAAGAGCATCTGCGTGCTCTAAGAAGCATAAAATAGCCTGGTACAATTACATTCTGAAATTAAAATTACCGACATTATAAATTTTAACGTTTAGTACAAACTATGAAAACATGTAAAACAAGGATGTACCTCGTCCGCCTTCTTATATGAAGGGGATTTCCATACAATATGGATAGAATAGAAATTTAGAAATATAGATACGATAGAAAGTCCTTACACTCACTTAAAATACTAGTACAGCCACTTATACTAGTAAATTTTACGTAAGTGATGATCAGCAAAATTCTGATCATAAAACATAAATGACAAGTCAAAAAGTGAGAAAACTGTCGAAAAGCCAATATTTTAAGTTATGCAAAAGAGTGTAATGGTGTTTGTTTTAGATTTTTGCCTTAAATAAATCTGTGTAGAGCTTACAATGAACAGTATAAATGTATAGTGTACGGTCAATTTCATTTTGCTGTTGAAACCATCATAATGTGGTTAAAATTTATGAATGTGTTTGTGTTATGTTGTGTGTGTGTTAAGCCAATTTACAAGTGTCATTTGCAAGTTCCAAATTCATTAACAATGTGTCTGAGATTATGTTGAGTTCTTGTACCTGTTTTTGTGTGTGTATATCTGGAGATCGTGATCGTCTCCATGGTACTGTGTTTTCAGGTGTTTCAAGTAAGGTTGGTTTATATTTATCCTCTAATTCTGGTGTTTGTTCAGCCTGATCATAAATATTTAACTTTAGTTATAATTTACACTTTTCTTTAAATACACTATTTCTTTTTATAAAAATATGTTATACCTGTGGTATTTCAGGAATTATTGCCCATGAGAACGGAACTTCGTTTTGTTTTGTATCGGGCTCAGGCGTTAAAAGTTGTGGAACCTAATAAATTATAAGACTTTTAAAACACTACCAAATAAAATTCTTGTATATTTTTGTTTGTTTAATGTCTAGATATAGGTATTATTTTTGCGTGATATTTTTCATTAGCATAGTGTGATAGTGTGTGTAAAATGTAAAGTAGTGTTACCTCTTTGGTCGATTGTTTTCGCCATGGATAAAGCGTTGATTGAGGTTTGTCGAGTAAATTATTTGTCTGTGTTTTATCAGCTTGTGTATTATCTGGAACCTATTAATTGAATAACACGTTTAGTATGTATTTTGTCAATTTTGTCTTATATAATGTAAAGATTATACTGTAATGATAAATATACCGTTGACGTATCTACAACATCTTTAGGTTCCGGTTTTCCATCCTTAGTACCCGTTGCCTAGCAAATTATATATTTAATTAGTAATTTGTAAATTACTTATTTAGTTTAAATTATTAAATTTATATGTCAATACGTGCAAATAATATTTTTTGTGTTTTCATTATCCAAGTTCTAAAATTATAAGTTGAAAAAATAATAATATATTTAGAATAATCTACCTCAGAAGTTTTACTTTGTCGCCGCCACGGATAAATCGGATCTTTGGTATTGTTTTCACTCACTGGATTGATTTCGTTTAATTTTGGAACCTGGGCATTATAATAATGGACATTTTAATATTATGTAGTAATGCTACAAATAAAACTATAAAATAGTAGAAAAAAATATACCTTATCTTTTTTAGTTTCAATATAGGGTATATGAATCTCACTAATAAATGTTTTGGGTTCTTCATTTTGGTTTTCAATACTGTCTGTATCTTTGGTCACCTGTATAATACAGAAAGTTTATGAATTGTAGATTAATTTAGTTAACGTTTTTAAGTGTATACATTTTAAGATAGTTTCATGAGTATCATGAGTTCTTTATCTTTTTCTGATTTAAACTTTTTCATAGGTTTACCAACTTAACAACGCTTTCATTAATATAACTTCCATTTAACATTTGACATATTATAAAAGTTATTTTATTTATAAAAATCTGTATCTTGCAACTTTCGTGTTCTTGTCATCAAAAACTTCCTTGGTTTCCTATTAGTAATTACGTTATAATTATCATGAAATATTATTATAGCGTTCATGAAATATGAAACATTATTATTATAGCGTTCGGGTATTATTTAATTAATTATTTTACAAAAAATAATATCAGAAATACCTGCGGTGATTTATTTTCAATTCGATTTGTTTGATCTTGTTCTACCGATTTTTTATCAATTGGCATTTTATCTTCTACATTAGGTTGTAATTGTTCCTCCTTAGGTCTATCATCAGCATCCTATTTAAATAAATGCAACTATGCTTAGAAAAGACGTAATACTACTATTCTCATCGGAAGTTTAATAAAATAAAGTCTGCCATTTTATTTATAAATAATATAGATATAGATTAATATACCTCATTGGCATAACTAGGACGTCTCCAAGGATATGTAGGTTCAGTTGGACGATCAATAGACATTTTACGTTTAACTTCA
>DWNR01000262.1:0-22135 GCA_018250455.1 Polygonus leo | reverse complement strand
GGTATAGGAACCTGGTAAATTTATTTTGGATTCGTTCCATCATTGATTTATACTTGATCTCACTCGGAGCCCATACAACCGAATTACACTCCAAATGGCTCCTTACCAAGGCTTCATATAAGGCTCGCAAAGCATCGAAGTTAGTGAAACTTTTCGCTTGCCTTAATATGAAACCCAGGTTTCGGTACGCTTTTTTGCATACCTCGGCTATATGGTCTCGGAAGTTAAGATCAGTGGTAAATTGAACGCCCAGGTCCTTTACCTCTGTAACACGCCGCAAGTGCTCGTTCCCTATGTGATAGGAAAAATGACGGGGTGCGCGGGCGCGACTGAAAGAGAGCAGGGAACACTTTTCGACGTTGAAGTGCAGTCTATTCCTGACACTCCACTCGACAACACTGTCGATGTCCCCTTGCAGTCTGTAGTGGTCTTCCGGGTCATCTACTTCGCGGACTAACTTCAGGTCGTCAGCATATAAAAGGCACGTAGAATCTTGAACCACCTCCGGTAAATCATTTATCATGATAATAAACTGGAGGGGGCCCAAATTACTACCCTGACTGACGCCTGATCTCGTCTCGTAATGGTCAGAAAGGCGGCCACCACAGTCGACGTACTGACGCCTATCACGCAGATAGCTGGCAAAAAAGGACAGCGTATGTGGCGTGCATCCTACGCCGGCCAGCTTCGAAAGCAGGATGTCATTATCCACCGTGTCGAACGCCTTCTGAAAGTCAAAGTAGGCGACATCCACCTGCCGCCCCGCATCTACCGCCGGGAAAAGTCGCGTCATCAGATGCAGCAGGTTGCCCGTCGTCCCACGCCCCGGACGAAAGCCGTGCTGCGCGTTGGACAACTGCGCTCTCACCTGCCCGTACAATGCGTGGTGAATGGTGGACTCGAACACCTTAGCCGCTGCACACAGGATGGCCACCGGTCTGTAGTCGCTCGGCTCCGGTCCGCCCTTTCCTTTCGGCACTGGTACTACTCGAGTGACTTTCCACCGATCGGGAAAGGTCGCACTCGCCAGGCAAACATTGAACAGGTGTAACAGCGGCTTCTCTAAAACGAGACGGCAGTCTTTGAGGATGTACGGTGGGATTCCGTCCGGTCCCGCAGAGCGCTTTGGCTGGAGCCGCACGAGCGCGCGAGATACGTCCGCCAGAGCGAGACACGCCAGGTGCACCCGCGCACCGCTCCCTACCGCCGCGCTCGCTGCTGATACGTCAAGCCGCGCTGACTCCGGGCTGAACACGGAATGAAAGAACCGAGCGAGTTCATTCGCACAGTCCTGATCTGAAAGAGTACGCCCATTTCTAACTAACCTACAACGTCCCGAGTTACCCTTCTTGGACCTTACAAAACTCCAAAATGCTTTGGGGTCTGAAGCGAGGTTCCTCTGGACGCGGTCTTGATACCGGTCATGAGCGACCGCAATATCCGCCTTCACTATAGCCCTGTATCGAGAAAACTCATCATAGTCGCGTTGACTCCTACTCATTTTATATTTCTTATGGAGCCTGTACTTTATTTCTATATTTTTAATTATTTGCGATGTATACCATGTCGGATAAATATATTTGGAATTATCAACTTTACATGTCTTCAGAGGTACATATTTATCAAAACTGTCATTTAATTTGTCATAGAAAATCTTTAACGCTAATTCAGAATCATTGGTCGTGTACATATCTGTCCATTCAATTTTTGATATGGAATCGTATAAATTATGGATATCAGCTTTGTTAAAGTTCCACTGCTTAACATGGGATGACTCGCTGCTATCCACGTTTGGCGGTCTGGGGCGGCGGGCGGCGGTGGCGGCGCCGGCGGTGGCGACAGTGACGGCGAGCGGCGGGTGGTACGCGTCCACCGGCCGCAGCGCCTCGTCGGCCGCTGCCACCGTCACGCCGCCGCGCGCACTCATCACTAGGTCTAGCTGCCTACCATCACAGTTCAGAACATTATTAAACTGGACGAGTTCACAGAACGACATAAAATATTCATAGTAGATAAGAACATTATTACTATTACACGAGTACAAATTAAAGTCTCCTAATATTATTACATTTTCTTTGAATTTGTCACACACTTTTTCAATAATATCAAACATAACTAGGTACTCGTTTTCCCCAGTCCGCGGTGGGATATACACGACACAACAGGCGAATAAGAATCGATCATATTTATAAACGGTTACACATACTAGTTCAAAATTGTACTTGTTCACGTCGATCCCGGCGGGCACAGGTAGCTGTCGCAGCTCGAGGTGAGGAGCGGCCGCCAGCAGCGCGCCGCCCTGCTTGCGGCCGTCGGCGCGGTCGCAGCGCAGCACGGAGTAGCCAGGCGGCACAATTTCCGCGTTCCCAACGGATTCGTTGCAACCGGTCTCGGTAATCGCGAACAAGTCGGAGCTAGATGATTCCAGTAAAGATAAAAACTGAGAAGTCTTGGTACGGAGTCCTCTTACGTTTTGGTACAGGATGTTCATGCCCGTATTATTGCTCGACCTGTCGTTGGGAACGTTTTTGGGAACGAAAAAACACCCATTCATTGTATTCGGCATTTTTCGGCCATACGCTTGGGTTATATAATTTGGCAAAACTGTCCTCAGTAACACCGATTCGAAATGAGGAGTATGCCCTTTCGGTTTTGTGTTGCAACTTGTTAACCTCTACGAAACTATTTTCACCCAACACTTCTCTTATATACTCAGTTAGTTCGTCCTCTGTAGTATCTTTGAGAAGCCGCCAGACATGCAGGTACTTCATACGATCAACGGCTCTTATCTTAAGGCCCGTTGTATTAATTCCCTTGCTAACCGGGTTTACTTTCCTAGTCTCGGTCGAGGTACCACTTAATCCTAAATTCACCACCGGTCTTGGATCCTTCATCTTTGTCTGGTGAGTAGTCGCTGCTCGGCGACGCGAGCGCCTCGGGTTAACATTAACCCATTCATTGTCATTCGTTAGATTAGCATTATGTTCCTGAACGACATTCTCACTTTCGTCCCTATGCGCATTGAGCGTCGGCGCACTGTTTATCACTTGCTCATGCGTTGTTTTTGTCAGCGGGAGTGAGGCGAGCGCGCTCGTGCTGTCTCGGGTGAGCTCGGGCATCGCGACGACGTTATTCTTCTGAGTGGGCACGAAAACCGCCGGTTTCGCCCGATCTTTGTCGTCAGTTAGTGGTCGCTGCGAGTGCTGAGTTATCTGCTTACCCCGTTTTTTGCCGTTATTTTTATTGTTCACCATTGCACAAGAAACTTCATTAACACAAATGAGATTTTTAATTGTGTTATTTTGCTCTTGAATGGTTCAAGCGACGAAACTTTGTGCTTGAGTTCAATCACGGTTTCAGTGAGAAATTTAATAGCACTTTCGAAAGATTGTACAGCACTATCCATTGTTTTTAAATTTTTTAACACGGAGCACTTAAACAACGTCTAATCTCGGCGGCGGTGCGCGGGGATTATTTAACTCTTTACCTATTAAAAAAAAGCACTAGTCACATAAAATTTCGAAATTTCGGTCACATTGTTTTTGTTTAAAATGTTTTTACTCAAAATTTACAAATTCGCTTCTCACTATACATTTATGTAAATAATAAAATGTAAATAATAAAATGTAAATAATAAAATATGTTGCACATAAACCTACGTTCGCTCATATACATAATTTTAATCAAAGGACTCGAGAGACCGAACGAGAAATTAACTTTGCCAACAGCAATGATTTCAGTTCCCACAGCTTTCATAATTCTAGTTGGTAATGAGGAAACCAGTTAAAACTTTAAACTCTTCCAGTGGTTTAACTAATCAAAACACGAAGTTGACGGTAATGAGTACTGCGAAGTGCATTTTACGCTTTACCTAACGTTTGCACAGTTTACGCTCCAAAATGAGTTTAAGTCACTGCAAGTAATTGGATCGGTTTATTGATATTATCGACTGTATCAACCGTATTTAGTCCTCCAAAGTGGATTTCCACTTAATCGTGTTACATAAAGTAGTAGTTCGCATCTATTTCTATTTGGAGACGCGAACAAACTAATAATGAGGATAATATAGATTTTACAAATCTTGGACGTTCATGAACTACAAATCGTTTTAAGTTTAGGTGAGAAAAAGTAGTTAATAAAACTAAAACTGAAGTATTTTGAGCACCTCATATACTTTCATATATTTTTGTATCATAAAGAGCGTTCGTGATCCACGCCCACTAAGTCCTAATGGGGCTACTGAATATGCGATCAATGTCCACCGAAGCGGGAAAGGAGATTACCGTCGTGCTCACACAAATTCAAATCGGCTTACCAGCGGAGGTGGTCACATATCTTTAAGCCTGGCTGCCGTGAAAATTTTTCACTTTCCTGGCATATTCCGCTCTCATACATAAGATATTGGGGGTGGAATGACGCGGGGCGCGAAGGAATATGCGCACAACGATCGATTGCGGCGCAGCCCGGCCAGTCTCGTCGCCACTCGTCGCCAGCGTGCCCACGTTTGTCGTGTCCTTACAAAAATTACGCATTGAAAACCACCATCACAGACAAGTGTTGTGCCCTAATGTTGTGTTTGTGAATACTGTGTGTGCTAACTGCTTAGCCGGAGCGTCGAGTGTAGAGGAGCGATCGGTAAGCGTTGTGTCTGAATGGAATCTTTTGTCACTTTCAATTGGTTCTGATTTAAAATTTTCAGTTACTCACTTTTCGTTTTGTAGCATTCACTGTGTGTCTCGAGCACCTTTTTTGCCGACTATAAACTTAGTTCTATTTGTTTGAATTTACTAACCTAACTAAGCTATCTAACTACGGATTAGTAAGTAAGCTTACGCGCATTCCAAGTTAAACGTATCAGCACCATTGGTTTATAAAGCTACCTTATATAATAAATCCCGTGTTGTATACATTATGTTTAACTATGCACATAAATATTGTTAACGTATTAAACCGAGGCCTCCTTTACGTCGTCTTGTCAATTTAAGAACTGCCTTTAAGGACTGAATTACTAGTGGACATACTAAACTTACAACAATTTATGATCCCCTTAAAGTTTATGTTAATGATCACATAATGTATGTGCACAAATAATGGACTGATACTTGTAATTCTAGATTTAATAAGATAAGACGATGATAAGATCGACTTAAATATAAAGAAACCTAAAAGTATTAAAATTGGCTAAGTTAGATAGCGTAGCATAGTTATTATCATAATATACTTTTATGCTGAAACTCTTGCAATTAGCGTTTCGGCGGTAACAAGACAAGATGAGACTCGTTAGTAGGCTAGGTTATCATGTCTAAATTAGACCTTAAACCGAATTTACCCTTGAAACCTGAAGAATCCACTTTTAAAGAAGCAAAATATTCTTATGAATTTAATGTAACCAAATATAAGTGCATTCAACATTAGTTTTACTTTAATTGCTTTGTTATCCTGAATTGACAAAATGATACTTTCAAAACGCGGGTTTTTCACGTTCATTTTCATTTATGTTTTAAATAACTTCTTTTATAACTTTAAGATCAAGCCCAAAACTGTAATTAAAATAGTAAGTATTGTATTGTAAACTTTGAGCTAGGTAAGGAACTTAAATAAATAATTACCTATAACGTAATGTACTAAATACTAAACATATTAGACGACTGTGTGTAAACATTTGTACCATTAACTCGTTTCACAAGTCAATATTTTCCTTACAATCATCGATTAAGCTTTAAGTACTATGTAATCATACCATCAATAGTTTTTCAACCGCAATCAAATATTTATATATGGAGTTGCGTAACTATATAGTACATAAGTATCTCTTACATTATACAATATTGATAGAAAGTTGATAGTTACAATAATTATTAAAAAGATTATATAAAATGCCATTACTGAATATGTAACATTACCGTCGTCTGCTTTTAAAACGACTGTCCCATTTCAATCAACACACACAACTACAGCCTGTTGTTCTACAATGAAACGTTTTTGACGAGCTATACCTCTGTCAAGTGGTCCACTGCAACCAAGAAGTAGAGCATCATTACTGGCAACTGGCATGCTTCCAACATATCGAAACACCGTCGATTCTCTATAGAAATGACTTGCTTCTAGAGATATCGTCATGAATTATTTCATTCGTACGACTTAAGATATCTAGGTCACGTTCGGTAACATATTTATGAGGTAAAAATTCGATATTTTTCTGCAAGTTTATCCTCGAGCAATAAATCTTGGTCTCCTTTTAGCCTTCTTTGTTTTCTTTCCAAACTTTCTCTATCTTAGAAGCTGTTATCCAAAGGCGTTCGGACATATCTCCTTTGACTGTTAAACGGGATAAAGTTAACTTTATGGACCTTTCAAAGGTTTTTCTAAGACATACATTTTTTTTAAGATAAACGATGAATCGTAGTTTTGTTTAATAAGTATCGATTTCACACTATATTTATATAATATAACGATATATAAGTACGTATTGTAGGTTGAAAAGCTGCGAATATGATAATGAAATCAATACAATATTCAGTCGGACGAAGCATTACATTCATAAAAACTACAAATATATGAGATAACTATGATTTTACTACATTTTTATGAAAAATAGTATCATAAATTTTGCTCTTAACCGAAAAAATACTAGTGAGAAATATTGAAATCTACAATGTCAAATAAATTTATTCACTGATACCATAGCCTTAATAAATGCCATAATAAATCCATAAGAGTTATGGAAAATGAAGAATGATAATTACTGGCCGTTAGAGCTTTAATGCCAGTGATTAATTTTACGAGATCCTTAGACCACTGATGTTATATAAAATAACTGCTTTCTTATTATCTTCTTTCAGGGATCTTTAAGTGACTACAGATAGTAACAGTAACTTTGATGGTGGAATACTTTACCTGTTTTATAGCAGCATTTACCTTTATATTCTGCTGTGCTAATGGCTTCCCTACATAAAGCTCTATTTTTAGGCATGAAGTTTTATTCTCATAAATTTGTAGTTTCATTAATCTTTTTTTTTTAATTTCTTGTTAATTACCCAAATTTAATTAATATGAAAGTTTCATTTCGTTTGTTGTTTCTATTACTTTACTGGTAGCACTGGTAGTACTAAGGTTACTTAAGGAAAGGAACATAATAACTATCGTATCTCTAAATGTTTAACACACATTTAGGTCATCACCCAATTTGTTCAAACAAACATCCTTCCTTCCTTCACTTCGTTACATTATTGATTGTTAAGGGCTAAGCGGGCATCGCTTGGCCCTTACTCGATTAATATTTTACATTGCCCTATAATGAAATTTTCGTAACCATTGGCAATACCGACAACTGTGTTTTACCCACCTTTTCGTTTTTAGAATTACGCTATGAGTTCGAAGAAGCTTTGGACTTCATCGTTAGTAACGTTGCTACTTATTTGCCACTTTTTTTAATTAACAATATTTGCATATGCTGAGGTATAATTTTATTCCATTGTAGATTTTTTTACATTTTATCTTTTTTACTACCATTTTATTGCGACTCTTTTATAATTTCTTAGAAATATATTTTTATAATGTTGGTAAATAACAATAAGCTTACATTACATTAATATAATTCCTACTATTATTCAACGCACTTGACCAGTTTTTCCGCATTGGTTTCTTTCTTTCCCTCAGCTTGATACATTATTAATTTCCATTTCAGTTGCCTCCATTGTATCGTCAACGGGGCCACTTCTTTATTCAAGACTCATTTTAGTTACCCCAATTATTTTTACTTCTGTTCTTTTTATTATGTTATAATTAATGTGTATTTTTACAGATGTGTTATTCATTGTATTTATACTGTTATGACCCAGTGAGTCGATGAGTTTGATACTCGAGCTGTGCTATTAAATATTTTACTGTGTTCCTACTGAAATACACATAACAATCTATATGAAAATGTAGAGGTTCTAACAAATAAAAATATTGTGAGGAAACTCATTCTGCAAAACTTCTCTTTTGTGGGAAAACTCGTAACCCTAATTGTAATTCATCATCATTTATTATTTAATTCTTCAGGACTGTACTCGTTACTCAGCAGACTATTTTAATTTTTCATACTCTTAAATTTACTTACGCTTTTATTATAGGTTTAGTATAGATATTTTTCTTCAACAGATTAATAAAATTCGTGTGTTACTTTATTTACTAAATGACACTATAGAGTAGTATGATGTTTCATATACAAACAATACAAAATATGGGACACAACAGCACCATATCTAACGATTTTTCATACTGTATTATTTTTTAAGTAGCGTTACTCTATCACTTTTATATGTAGGTAATATCACAAATGTGTTCCTAATCCAAGCCGTTTTTGATTTCAAATATCTCCTCAAATAAAACAGTGTAATGAAGGTAATACGGAACAGTTAAGATAGTATCTAGGACTTGGCTATACGACAACTCAATCAACTAGGCGTGGTCTCGCTCACGGGCAGTGAGGTAGATTGAATGAACCCACCATTGCTGCATTTCGTCCATTACCGTAATGGACTCGGTTTTGTTTGTTTCTACGTTACATTTTGTATACGTGTTATATTCCGTTTGCGTTAATGTTTTAACTTAATGACGTTTTGTTAGAGTACATTTGTTACAGTAACATTAAATACACTCTAACACTCTTCAAATACCTTTTTGTATATAATTACACAAATGAATGTATACAAGTTCATTTGTATATATAAAAAAGTATTTTAACGTGTGTCAGTTCTGGAGAGACGAGGCAAATATCTCAATCATCTAAGTTTGAGATAGCAACGCATCTGCGTTCAAACTCAAGTACAATACCTTCGTACTTGAGATTGATTACAAATGTCAGTGTCAAATGGCGGTAGTGACCACTTACCAACTGAAAGAAGCTTGCCACCTTTATACTACCAAGTTAAGATCAACACAACCATTAACCGACCCACTAGGTCAATACCACGTGTGTCAACACAAAGTTTGCAGAAGGCTCGTTACGGAGCTGCGGAAACATTCGATTCCACAGTGCAAATATCAACTGGGTGTTTGATTAAGGCTGACAAGGACGCGTAAACATGTTACAGTACTTTATAAATATCTTGACACAAGTCTACTCAAGGTAGGCCACAGAAGTCTGCATATGCATATGCAAATAGAAAAATAAACCAATGTATTTATTTAATAATAATAATTTGTATTAACGTGGTATGCATACATGCATGAGTGCGTGCGCGCAAGCGCGCATGCGTGCGCGCAAGGCAAGCGACACAGAAATCTGCATATGCATATTCATAGAGAAAATAAACAAATGTATTTATTTAATAATCATAATCAGTATTAACATGTATACGTGCGTGCGTGCATGGGTACGAGCGTGCATACGTGCGTGTATGTGTGCGTGCGTGTGTATGCCAATAATAGAGCTAACATATTTGTCTGAATAAAACAATATTCTTAAAAATACCTATTCTATTTTCCATACTCAAGAAAACTAAATATAAAGCTTTTACAACCAAGTTGTAAGAGTAAGTATACTGGAAAGTTACGAACGATAAGATTAAAACATCTATTGTACTATAACCAGTAGTTTTACGTCACTCGCCTTCCGGGCCGTTAAAGTTGACCGAACTGTCCGTCAATATAGGCCTCGTAAACTGTTATGTTCTGCCTCGGGGTTGGTTAAGTAACTAATGGTCAAGTAAGTAATTTTTGAGAAAACATATTAACAATGATTAAAAGAAGATTACTTGAGATATACGATAAAAGACATATTTTAAGCTGATTTATTATCTCGTAATTAGGTTCTAATGGTTGCCTAATTTTCAAAATGGGACTGTAGTATTTTTTTAATACAAAAATTGTTTTTAAAATGGAAAAAAGTGGAAAATGGAGTTTAAAAAGTGACTAACCTGAATGAATTTGTTCTTTGGCACCTAACCTTTAAAGACAAATTGTGTTTGTCGGAATGTAATTATCCTGGTTTGAAAAATTGAGTTCCATTAACTTTATCAAAACTATAATCTTCATATATTGACTGATACAAAGGTTAATGATCATAGTTCGAACGATGAGATTAGAGCATCCATTCCGCCCCAGCCAGTAGTTTAACGTCATTCGCCTTCCGGACCGTTAACGTTGACCGAACTGTATTCAATATAAGCCTATTTAATTATCCATACTTTAGAATAATAATTATTAAAATAGATATAAAGCTTATACTACCAAGTTCTTAGAGTAAGTATACTGTAAACGTATGAACGATAAGATTAGAGCATCCATTCCGTCCCATCCAATAGTTTAACGTCATTCGCCTTCCGGACCGTTAACGTTGACCGAACGGTCGGTAAATATGAGCCTCGTAAACTGTTATGTTACCGCCTCTGGTCTTAAGTTACATAATCTAATATGAAAAAATCATGTGTCACCGTGTTTGTTGTAACAAAATTTCTCCGGAACATCTTGAGATATTCTTAAAAAAAATTGTGTGTATATTCAGTAGATCTGAAAATAGGACGTATACCTACTATTTTCATACGCCTTAATGATAATGATGGTCCACCCCATTCTTTTCATTTTTTTGTGACAAACTTTTTTATTTTAATTTTGTTATGATTTGGCATCAAAAATACATACAACCCTAAATTTTCACCTTTTTATCGCCATCGCCCATTTTTGATCGCGATTTTGTATATAGAGCATCAATTCCGCCCCAGCCAGTAGTTTAACGTCATTCGCCTTCCGGACCGTTAACGTTGACCGAACTGTCGGTAAATATGAGCCTCGTAAACTGTTATGTTACTGCCTGGTCTTAAGTTACATAATCTAATATATACAATTCTTGTGTCACGATGTTTGTAACTCCTCTGAATCTTGACCGATTCTTTTAAAATTTTGTATGTATATTTAGTACATCTGAAAATAGAACGTAAAGTATTTTTCATACTTCTAAGTGATAAGGTTGGTCCATCCCTTTATTTTTTTGGACATTTTTTTTATTTTGATTTTGTAGGATTGTGATGAATGCTCTTCTCTGTCCAGAGTTAGAGCTTCACATAAGTAAAATTACCCTTAGTATTCCTTCTGAAACTCCTCTGAAGCAATTTCGTGGTTTACTAAAAAGCGCTCAAATTAGTGGCAAATTAAAAAAAATGCGTAAAAAATGAAGTACACAGACAAAATGCGTCTACTTAGAAAATAAACCATATAGACTATACCTATACCGAATATAAATAATATACTAAGTACTACCAGTAAGTAAGAGCTACGTAAAACTTCACCACCGTACCTCTAAATACTTGACACATTGACATGACACGTGTATAAAGTGTCTTATACTCCGCTCTCACTATACTTAACATGAAGGTATCTTAGTAGGGAGATACACTTTTATACTGTATCTTTATACAAATGATTTAATGACTAACGCATGTTAGTCAGCAATTAATGAAATTCAACTAAGTAAGTGGCCACTGCCGCCAATAACATCTTTGATAAACTTCGAACAGGGACTGTTTAAAATGACTGACTGTATTTAAATCACCAGTATAATAAATAATATTTTATAGTATTAATTACAGTTAATGTAAGTTGGTCATGTGAATTTGTATAAGTTACTAATACTTTACTACTCTTTAGGAGTGTGTTATTTGAAGTCATAAGCTTAATACGAAATGTTAACAAATATAAATCATCATTTTTAATTATACAATAAGCAATTTGCCACTAATTGGAGGATTTTTTGGAGGTCATGACTTCATGAAAGACCGGGATGAATGACGATATTTTTATTTGTTGTAATAGAATTTGTAAATTTCCACCTGATTTTGAATGGATATTAATATTGCCACCAAAGAACACAAGTATAGCTATAGCTAACATGAATTTCTAAAAACTCCACTTCGACAAGTAACAGACAAGGCTAACAGGCGTGGCTGCGACACCTTCTTTACCCTACATATTCTGAGAACTTGTTATTAATACTGGATAGGCTATGATATTAAGTATTTATATTATAATTAGTTCGCCTTTGCAGTTTTCACTGAAGGGCAGTAGGTCAAATTTCTACTTATACCTTTATACAATCAATCTATATATTTTATAGTAATAGGTATTGTCCGACATCATATACGCAATCGTGTAGTTTTTTTCCAAATAAAAGCAGAATATACTAACATGTAGATTTTAAAATATGTTTTTTTAACAACTAGCTCTATAAATTAATGTGGTGAGATGGAAATCCTAATTGAGGAATTTAATTTGTCAGATCACATATAGATCACAATGTTAGTTAGTTAAGAAGAAATATACCATTAGATTAAGAGTCAAAAATAAATAAAAACGTCTACCATGGTTTTTTGTTTTCTAAACTATTTAAAACTTCAAATTTATTAAAAAAAAATCGTGTACATTGAATCGCTACACTACCTTAAAGGGACGCCCGTTACTCTAGTTATACTTATAGGGTATACTTTTTCTTTGACGCTTACCTTTTGCACTCCTTAGGCTGACTGAAGTGTTATAGCGTTTTCTAAGAAAGTAGACGTCATCCTTACTTTATACGGTAGCTTTGACTTTGAGAGCAAATGAACACTGACCTAAGGTGTGACAGGAAAGGTGTGTCTTTTACCGCACCTCCTTTACTTTTTTATTATTGAAGTAACTTCTAGTTTTGCAACAGATTTTTTTTTTATTTTACGCAATAAAAGCCTCTTTATTTATAATTTGTATTTATTTATAATGTGTTATTCCCCATTTGATATAATGGTGGCCCCTTTAATAAAATTGGATACAATAAGTACCTGAATTACGTAACGCTTTACACGTACTCATTTTTTTCGGGTTAAAGATATAAAAAAATGCAATAATTAGGTTATGATTTCTTAACAAATATTGTTAATTATATCGTCGCTCTTTACCTCAATATTTCCATCCAATCCAAAACATTGAGTACAACAATATACGTTAGCTTGCTTACTAGCGTTGCTTACGTTAGCCCTATTACACTCCAACTAAATAGTATACCACATATTTATATCCTTGCTATTAATATACTTCAATCTAGTTACACACTCTAGTCTCCATAAACTTGGTCCGTATACGCCCGACGTCGCAATTACCAGAGTGTCAGACTTGCTAGCAATGACTCCTTGACACACCTACACAAAACTGGGTCTTTTCTCCCCCCTCTCACGCCCGACTTCGTGTGAATTAAAAATATCTTTCGGCGTTTCCTCCGAAATATTTCTGTTTGTTTTTGCTACATTGTTATTTAGCTCTTGTCTCGTTGTTTTAATCTGTCATATGTTTTACATTTATTAGTGAGTAATATGTAAGAAATGATTAGAATATAACATATTTCTTATATTTAATAATACTTATTTCATATGGATTGTAGGTTTCTTGACTTCGAATTGACGTCTATCAAGACATTCTCATTAATAGGTACGCCTTAACTTATCTGTGTACATATTTGATCATTATCCCATTTCTCGGTAAACATTTGCAGTACATTATGAGAATTTATACATCAGAGTAACGTGAGATGTTTGCTCTTGTGGTGTATTTGCGCCGTACAGGAGGTATCAGGACAGTTTTATGACTAAGGGAAGAGTTTTCTGGCCTCAAGCCAAAACTTTCTGCTTCTACAATTTTCCACGAGATCACTGACCTGTTTTTATATGCAAGTGCCGAGTTCTAAGCTGTAAATATATTTTTACGAGCCGAGTCAACGTAAACTCCACACTTCATTCCACTATTTATTATAAGGTTTATATTTACAATTTCTGTCTGTTGTAACACAAAATATTTTGCTTAAGCATTTCACTTTAAGCATGAAATCAGTCTACTATTTAGTTAAATAATCTCACTCGATAAAATTATGACTTTGATTTGTCGTCGAAGCTAGACTGAATTTTTGGTTCATCTGTCAATTTTAACTCACTTTCACGTCCAGTCAAATGCTAGTCCCAACATTGTTTTTGCACCATAACAATAATCTCAATCGTATATCCGATCTAGGTCATTCTAGAAAAGAAAAACTATTACAGGGGTGGCATAAAAATTTGCCACTAATTTTACTTCCGACCACAATTTCCAGGCGATCGCTTATCTTACGATTGTAAAGCTACCCTCGAGCGGTATAACATCAGAACAATTTGTCCAAATTGCCAATTCATCACGAACAGCGCTCCTTGCGTGTGTTTCAACTATTTCTCTATCTGCTGCGGTCCTTTTATTCTAACTTTGCCCTTTCACAACAGTAAAAATATTTAAATACTTAGCTTCATAATTTCTAGATTTTTTAAGTTCTTACCATATATATCATATATATACGTTCTTACTATATATTCCATACCATCTATAAGTATAGCTTTGTATGTACTTGTCTCAGCATATGTATCATCAGAATTTACACTCAAAGTAGTCGTACTGAAATCTTACTGATCTAGAAAAAAATCTAGGTTATCTCCTATGATCACTGGAATTAAATTGTTAAGCTTAAAAAACGTCTTCTGCGAATATGTGCACATTCGTTCACTTTTTCAACATATTGTAGTAACAGAGATCGCGTGATAGAGAAAATGTTTGTTATTTCTGCCTTAGCGGATATTTCACTTTCATTTTTAATGGCTCTTTAGTACTTAAAAGTTTGAAGGAGTTTCGCTGATACGTCATAAAGCTTTATTGAAGGGTTTATATAACTTCTCTATTAACAGTTTCGCGATAGTGACTACTGGGATGCATAACTATATTTGTACTCTTTATGACAGTTGATCTAAATTAAATCTCAATAGAGGTCGCTATGAAAATATTTAGAACGGATATATTTTTTAATGTCAGGGCTAACTTGAGAACGGAAGCAGTGATTGACCGCAATAATATAAAAAAAACGCTTTCCGGTGATATAAAATACTCGATAACTAAATTAATTGGCACTGCTTTAGATGTTGATTGATTATTCAGATCACCGGTGACATTATTGTGTAAATTTTGCAGCAACCGCCTTGGTTATCTAAAAGTTAGAGTAGACGAGAAACGGGATGTCGTTCGTGTCGCAAACCGTTGCTGGGCTGAGCCAGGCGCGTAAGGAGGACCCGCCACCTCGGCAGCACTGCTCCCACCAACACGCGCACCGAAACTTGCACCTTTACAGAAAGAATAGCCTTCCCGAATGGGACCCTCCCGAGCCCAGAGCGAGAAAGAACAGCCTACCCGCTGATATCCTTGAAAGAGTTACCGAAACCGAATCCGAGTCCGAGGCTCCCCACAGCCCACCAATTATCGAGGAAGAGTGACATCTATCTCCGTAAGTGAATCCGCTTGGTGTCCCCCGTCACTCTAGTACGCATGGACCTGCACTCCAATGTATATCGCGACGAGGAAGAACGGCTTTGTGGAACAGGCCCCTTGCATGCTTTAGAGGCTTATGTGAAACCTTAGGGGAGGGTTATGCACGAACGTCCCATAGATGTGTGTTGTATCAATAAATGTCTATTCAATATAACACTATTTTATAATATTGATTGTGTTAATCAAAACAGAAGCAAATTGAGATCCTGGAAATTACGTATAAACGTTTACATACGTTCGTCAACTATATGTAATTACCTGAATGAGGTTGAAATTTGCTTCCCAAATATAAGTGTTTTTATCTCCAACAATATTGTATCCGATTGACCAGCGTATGGTAAAAATTAGACTCCTTAAATTAACCCTAATAGTCGTACATCACACGGAAAGATGCGTGTATAATTTGATATCTTCCCCCTAAGTAAAAAAATAAATAATAGATTAAAGCGAATTAACCATAAATGGAAATGAAAATAAATTAAAGTCATACACTCATTATAGAGGTTTTTCCAATTCCGGAATTTCCGAATCTAATATCGTAATCAAAGTCCAGGTAGCCGCCCAAAGTGGTCATTAATATAAGGATATTAGGCAATTATGCAATTACAGCTCGTGTAATATACATCTCGTAACGAGTGGCTAGTACTAATGAACCACATGTTGATATATGGAAGTGAAGTATGTGGTCGTAGGAACATGACTAACTGAGATTGTGCAAGCGCCTACAAAGTAAATTGAAACATATGTAGTCCTTACATTGAAGCTTTATAAGGAAGGTTTCGGTGACTAGTTTTTATAACATTCATATCAGTTATGGTAATGTTAGCTTGAATCTTGATTGAATTTAAAAGATTATACTCGAATGCTACTCTAGATGATGTTTGTAGAGACTACCGAGAGTGCGAATGTTGTTTTTATTAACAACCAAAATTTTCAAGCCTATAGACATGAAAATGTAACGAACTCATAAGGTGTATACACAAGCAATGAAAAAGCCAGTCATGAGTATCAATTGAAGTTGAAGGGAGAACATGTAATAAGCAAATAATTAAAACTTAAGATGAAGACTCATTTGTTCATTCAACGAAAAAAATTTTTTATCATTTGTTTGCCTGTAGTTAGAGGAGCCAGATGAATAACAATAACAGAGTGAATGAGATGAATAACATTACAAAAGTAGAGCCTTCAACTAGCTCTTTTGTCAAGGATTTTGTAATTACAAAATTGACCTCTAAAGTATCGTCACGAAAACTTTCACCTTCTTTGGTGTATGGTGGTCTCCATAATTCATGCAAGCTTTTATACGTTACTAAACACAATATTATGATTGCATGTACAATAAAAGAACACGTTCTCCAAACAATTTCTCAAGAATTATTTAATTGCCCGAAAAACAAGGACGGTAAACCAACGTTTTATATTTGTTTGACTCAAATTGTTTGAGTTGTGATGATGAATAAAATATATTAGATCCATCGGACACATCGGATGAAAACTAAATTAACGAAAATGAAATAAAAAGGAAAGATGGTAGAAAATTGAAAAGATAAGGAAAGACAAAATAAAAAATAGAAAGAAAATGAAAGATGGTGATGTAAACAAAAATATATGATGACCTCCCAAAATATAATTTAATATGTAACATGTAATGAACGAATAACAATCGAACACTGGACCTGAAAAGGCGAAATCTTCATTAAATACAATTTATCACTTTAAACATATTTTATGTTAGTGGGTTCGTAGTGAAAACTTTCTACAATATTATCATGATATAAGGAAATATTTGTGGACGAATTGTAATAAAGTCTGTAAGCAATCACGTTGTAATAATAATTCTAGGAATGTTAGTTATACACTTACAGTATACCGTTACTCTTTGGTTACCTACATCTTGGTAACACCATATTCTAAATCAACAAGAAAGTGGAACACAAAGACTAAAGTCATGCTGCATTAGGATAATGATCATGTGGTTTTTTGTCAACTCATCATGATTTGGCAAATATATCGGCCTCGTTTTTGAGAAATCATGGCGAAATAGCCCATACGTTGCAAAAAGTGGCAATTAAAACAGAGGTGTTAAATATTGATAATATACAGAATATAAAATAATCATGACAACCATAGACACAGGTTAAAAAAGATAAAAAAATCAGAACATACAATTTGACAAATCATTTGGATAAAATTCAGTAAATAGGCGTACCAGTCCTCCTAAGGCTATTCCTACTAAAGCTTATTCTTCTCATCACTCTTCTTATAATCATAGTCACTTAAATAACATTTAAAAAATGTGGTCATACTTCACTAAAATATAAATTATTCTTCATAACAAGAAACTTATTAAAATCTAAAATATGGCTCGTATTATCATTATCCTTATATTCGACGAAAATATTACGACCCAGTAATGAGTAGTAATAACAATTTTAATGTTTATACTTTATATAAATAGTTCTGCGTGCTACTGTATAATAAAATTGCGTGTTATTTCATACTTCGAGTTACTTCTTGAAATAAGTGTAAAGTACAGTTTACGTTTTATTTCTTCAACAAAAAGCTTATCGTCTTTTTATAATGTTTCATTCTGCTATAAATTACTCCGCTAGTTTTTCTTTAAAACGATCGTGTAATTGCAAACAATTTTATAATTCATGATTTTACTGTTTGTTTGCGAGTTGTGATAACATTTGATGTGTTTGGAATATTTTTTTATTTAAAAAATGAAAATTAGCATTTATTTGTTATTAATGTACTGTTTAAGTTGTAAGTCAAAGCTAATTCAACTTTGGCTGTTCGAGTTAAAAAAAGAAAGAAATATTTTTTGATTTTTTGGTACAGCTAAAGTACAAAAATAATTTGACAACAATTTAGTGTCGTAATTTATTATTATCTACATATATCACTTGATCAACCATAATAATAAACTTCTTTTAATTTAAGCCACATTCAAATAAAAAACATATAAAAGCGATTGTACGTTATTCACCAAAATTAGATTGACTTTTAACAGTTGTAAATTTAACTTACATTTATACTATATAATATTATATTTATACTATTGACTGTCGATAACTTCAGTATCAAACAATAACAAGACCTCCAAAATCAACGAGCTAACATTCGCTTCACTTGTTGCAGGCGGAGCGAGTTCCTAGGATGCGTCTCGTTCCCGCTAAAAGATGCTATTGAAGGCGACATCACCGGCACGTACTTCCTGCAGCAGGGCCCCGGCCGTGGCCCGAGCGCGCCGGTGGACGGATGCGCTAGCGTGACTGCCCGCAAGATGGCCACCGACAACACTGAAACCAGTACCAATGATGGCGCTAAAGAATCGCAGACTGATAAAGGTAAATGACGTACGTTATGATATTAGTCCAATTAAAAACATATTTTCTACTACAATGCTTATATATTGATACATACAGTATCAGTAACGGTGCTACGGAATCAAAGGCTGACAAATAATTATGATGCTTCAAAGCAAATTGTAATTGTGTTCTACATATTTTTTGGGTGAAGAAAAATAAAAATCGATAAAGCAAATTGATTTTAAGTTTCTATTTAACATTACATTATGGTAAAATGATTCCTACAATATTATGAAAAGAGATGGAATAAATAAACAATGCAATGTAATTGGAAGACAAGAATAGTATCACATTGATGTTACGATGACTATAAAGTAATATTTTCGTTTTAGCAGTGGCCGCTAACGGGCCAGCAACTACCGCAGCTCAACAGGCGCAGGTGGCTGCTGCATTGCAACGAGAAGCAGACGAGCACCTTTTCCTCCGCTATCTGGAACTCGACCCGCCCGAAGATCCCAATGCACCGCGACGCGCGCAAAGAAATGGCAGAACTCCGTTCACTACTACTAGAAAGTAAGAACCTTGAATTCCAAGTACCCTTGATGATACCTATAATACGAAAGTTAATTGTAAAATAGATGCCACATTATACAAATAAACTTCAAACGTTGGTTCATGAATATGTAATGTAGTAATATATTTTTGTTTGGCTAGGTCAAGGACGTATAAGTCTTGAAATGCTTCTAAAAATGAAACAACTATAAAACTACTACTAAGCTACTATAGTTTACACTCAAGTTAGATATTTTAAATTTAATCTTTAAGTATATTTCAGTCAACTTTAAGGTTTCGCCTAACCATGATGTGATTTACAGGCTAGTTCGCGGTGGTGGCGGCGGATTCGGATTCACAGTTGTTTGGACAAGGCCTCCCAGGGTTGAAAGAGTAGCTGCAGGTGGATCAGCTGAAAGGGCTGGTCTCAGGGCTGGAGACTACATAGTTTTCGTAGGCAATAAGAATGTTGTGACAGCCCCTGAAGAAGAAGTCCGTAACCTTGTCAAGTGAGTAGGCCAATTGATATCTGACCTATAATTCAAAAAACTCTAATTTAAAGATATTAGCTTTTGGTATTGATTTTCTATGTTATACATAACTGATTGTAGTATATTGAGAATTTCAAATTCTATTCCAGATCTGCAGGCCTGTCTCTCAATCTCGAAACCTTCAGGCGTGTTCCGCAAAATGGAGTGGGTATTAGGCCTCGACTGGGCCAAGTCTCTATACCCTCAGTCCCGGAGTCCACTCCGCCACCACCCCCGCGGTCACCCAGAGCAGCTCTGGCCTCACCAGCAGCCAGGCCTCCCACAGCCTGCTCGTCCACCAGCCAGTCGTTGGACCGCCGCAAGCTCCATCTACCCCAGGTCACCTTCTCCAAGGAGGTCGGTAACGGCATCATAGTTTAAGTAGTTTGGCTCGTAGTTTCGGATTGCGGAATTGGGTCACTGGGTCGTTAGAATTTGATAAGATGGTACAGAATTTTGGAGATATTCATAATATTATTATTCATTTATGGATGAATGAATGAAATCATATGAATATAAATATAGTAAGAAAACTATTGAATAAAACTTATAAATCATTATATGTATGATAATATCCAATAAAAAACATTAAGTATGGTATCGTTACATCATTTTCACTGCGTTTGCCACACATATTACGCTACCATAGCGAAATAGCTTTCATTATAAAGCAACTATTTTCATGCCTTTCTTTGACACTCCTAAAGATAGTACTTTTTCTTCTTTAATCGGGACTGCTTTAAGACTATCCTTATCCAATTAAAAAAATATTGAAAATCTGTTCAACAGACCTACACCTTTCATGTATACAAAAATCAGTTAACTTCAAACAGAAAAATGAGACTCTTCTTTTCGAAGAAAAATAGGAACCACCTAATATTATTTTTAACGTCAATAGCATAATCAAGAAAATAAATTGGATCAACTATTTAGCCTTGGATATAATCAAACTTCGTGCACCTTGAGAATGCCTGGAAGCAAAAGCCCTTCGTAGTCAAGGTTAGATAAACTAATAGCTACATAATACGATATCGCAATCTATCAGCAATCTTGGCGCCAATCCAATTATGCCTTAATATCGCAGCATCCCCTGACATCGAGTGATCGATCAGGTCATCTACCGTAATGATGCTAGTACTAAAATTTGCAATACAAACGGCACATTAACTGATTGGACTTTCTATAGTGTTCTTTGAACTATTTATAACGACTGTTCTAAAAAATCTTTACCATTCATCATCTAACTTAACCAGTGATCCCTCGAATTAAATTCGTACTAGTCATCTTTAGCAAAATTTTTGAATGAAATGTTATTCGGGATCAAAATTCTAAATTTTAAGGAAAGTGGTGCTAGCGTAGACCTAGTTGAATCGTCATAGATTAATATTTAAGTAGACGTGACTTTTTAGTTTATTTGTGTGTGTATTTTTATTTTTTTCTTCGTAAAATCTGATACAATTATGTACAGTTTTACTTTCTATTTTAATTGTTATTTATTTTGTAACTTACGGTAAGTTTAGGAGATAAGTACTTCTTGACACATTCCATTATCGTAATAATGAATACTGCTTATTAATTTAATTCGTCGCTTCTAGTTGTACAGAGGTTTTAAATTTTCGTTTGTATTAGTATTATTTTCTTCTGTTTATTAACGAAGAATTAGTTTAAGATATGTCTTAAATAAACTTGAAGAAAAAACTAATTCTTTGTTACTAATTTTATCATAATCATAAAATGCTTTGAAAGGGGAATCGTTACGTTTAAGAATGCTGTTTTTGTTAATTTATTTTGTTAACGTTTTTATTTATTCATTTAATTTTGTCAAAGACCATTGTGTGTTATTTATCATCGTAGATATATCCTCGTAAAACATTTCTTACTTTGTGTTTTGTGTTATTACTTGATTTTATTATTTTAATGGACACAATTTTAATTTTGTATCATACATTAATTTATATTTTTGTCTTTAAATTTTGGTTCCTGTTATCATTATTCCGTTTCTTTTTTTTAATTTATGTTTCCTAATATTAAGTGCAAATAAATTTATTGCTTTAATTTTTTGTGTTTCTTTTATTGTTATCATTCCTTTTAATTCATAAATTATTATTATTTAAAAAGCACAACACTTAGCTGGGTATGCTATCACAACACTACTCCCAGTTCACTTTCGTCGCTAATAATTTTATTTCACATGCAAAATGTATAAAAATCACCATAATATATTTAATTATTACACCAATTACTTTAAGTACACACATTATAATTAAAATAGTATTATAATAATATACAAAAAAAAATAATAGCTTTGATGATAATAAGTAGAGATGCGCCGAATATTCGTTTCGTATTCGGTATTCGGCGTATTCGGCATATTTTTCAGTATTCGTATTCGGC
>DWNR01000261.1:0-22139 GCA_018250455.1 Polygonus leo | reverse complement strand
AGCAAAAGGATCCCCCCCCCCCTTTTTCCCCCCTTTTTTCCTTTTGGTTTTGGAACCCCCCCCCCCTTCCCCCTTTTGTTTTGGAACCAGAAAAAACCCACCAAAAAACCAAAAGTATATCCAAAGCAGGAAAGAAAACCCACAACGACCGCCGATGGCACAAAATTATCAAGAATATGACGATTCTATAGAAGATTCTGCTGTAGACAAGCCATCGAGTGTGAATTCTCCACGTCCTGTAGCACGACGTCCCGTTAAATATAGTTCTTTAAAACCAGAAAGTGTAACTAAGAACTTTAATGACGTGTCGGTAGTTACAAAATCTCCATTTAAGGAATCTAGCAAACCTACAAGTGGGAAAATCGTTCCTTCAATGATCAATTATATTTCCTCGACTCCATCTATTTTGAAGCGACCTGATGTTTCAAATTATAATATTATACACCATAACCCTCGTAACAGAACTATACATATAAGGAAACCTGTTCGGTATGAAAATAATCCGAATACGCTTAGACCTCCGAAATATCTTAATCAAACAACTTTAAGACCTTATACAGTTAGGCATAGATTAGCTAAGCCGACTACTGTAAAAGACGGAAATGAAGATACTAAACAAATTAAAGGAATAATAAGACATCCCAACATAGTGGCACAAATGAAATTCACAACTCCACGAGATAGTTACAAGCAGGAGACTCGTTATACAAAGACTAAACATGACGATAGAACAAACAGGTAAAATATATAGACACAAAATGACTATAAAGACTAATAACTAACTATATATCAAGCAAACAATATATATTTAGCACTACACTAACTTCTCCTCTTCAACGACTATTGTACAAAGATTTCGCACTCTTACAAAGCGACAAACTAATAATACTTTGGTATACTTTTGACGGGACTAACATTGACTTTATTGGACTTATTAAAATGACTGACATTTCTTTTGACTTTCAAGATGCTTTGTATATAGCACTGTATAATATCGCTAGAAATACTGATTTAACATTATTTTTTTAGCTTGGAACCCACAGAAAGTGTGACACCTTCATCATATTCCGCAAGTCCTCGACCGAAAATGCTGTACAATGGGTCCCAAAACTATAGCCCTGATCAATATGATCCGTATTACGCTGTATATGACGAAGATGGTGAATTATACAAAGATACAGGTAAGTAAATAAAAGGCATTAAATTCATATAATAAATATATTAAAATTCATGAATATAACAACCATGTAAATATTTACCAAATTCGAGTTTAATTTAGAGACTTTTTATAAAAATAACTTAATCAATTAATTTGATTATCACATATGTGTCTTTTAAACCATAATTTTAATTTATAACTATCTTGTCTTTTATATTCTTATTACATACTATCAAGTAAAAAGTAATTTTAAAATACATAATTTTGTGTCATTTAATATTTTGAATACCTGATACTAAAACAGCATCTGCACTTACCTTACCGTATATAATATATCATATATGCATTATATCCCTGTAAACTTATGAACTGAATCTAATTAAGTTGAGGGAAATGGAAGTAACGCACTAACTGGCGGTTGGTACTGGTGTTGGCAGACTATGTCCAGCAATATAACACGGCCTCGCTTCGACCAGCAGTCCAGCAGACCTACCGCGGGACTCCGCCACCTGCGAGACGACCAGTGGAGACCTATACACCTAGACCTGTGTCTCCTGACGACTACGACGATGCTCTTATTCAAGGACAGGTACATAATCATATTATTTTCGAACTATTTATTTGTATTTGTGTTTTTGAAGTATCTTTTCCATTGGATGCTTGTTCTGGCAAGCTCAAATTTAGCTTCATTTAATAGGTACATTGTTTCTTTATATATAGTATTTTATTTTCAGATTAGCAATCAGAATCAATACCAATCATCCGTTCGCCAGCCATCAAGGTAACAGTTTTGACAACTAGTAATATCTACATATATAATCTTAATATAATATGACATTAATCACAAATTCGTGAAATGCATACATTAGCTAGGACAAAATTAACATTACAATATTATCGACGATTCAGGGGCGAAGGTAATGAATTGGGCTATGAACATCATATACCGACCAGCGCGAGGACGCCTGTTTACGAAGCTACTACCCTAAGCACTACTCCTCCTACAACTAGCACAAGCACTACCACTACCACACAACGCCCAACCACTGCACTCTTCACTGAAGCAATGACCCCGTCTAGACACACCTCAAGGTACTACAAAAGAAAGCCTTATGGACGTGTAAACGATGCTCATTCAAGCTTGAATCATGCGTCCGTTGTCAATAACTATCATTTGAGTCATCGTAACTGTATCATCTCAACATTTACATAAATATTCATACTCATCATAATATCGAGGTCATTAACTTGTATACAACCTTTGAGCTGGATGATTGTTAATGTCCCCAACTACTAACATTTGGTTTTATATGGTACTAAAATTGATTACCAGTTTAAAGGTTGTAAATACTATCTATTTTTACTTTCTTATCTACTCTCTACTTTCTTACTACTTCTATATTACAAAGAAATAATATTCAATTTGCTTTTGTGGTATCTTCATCTCCTTATAGCGACCTAATATTAAGCTTAAGATTTTTCAAACCAAATTAAATAAAAATGTACATATTCAAATATAATTGAGTAAAATCAGGTATCTAAAAAAAACATATGATCAACAGGATGAGAAAGTAATTCTATATTAGAATTAAAATAGTTTTATGCTTGAATTAGAAAGATTTCTTTTGCTTTGTATTCAACAGATCATCTTCAGATGAAAATCCCTTACGCAATCCTGAATCCTCTTCAAAACAAAATTTACTTGACTCAACTTCTTCAACTTCTCCTACCCTCTCAGCAATTATAAACGTTTCATCCCTTGCTAAACCCTTTGAAAAGACTGATAATAATCATAGATTGGCTGACACTTTACCTACGACTGAAAGGCAACCGTCACGTAGACATCCATCTCGTGTGACTAACAATGTAAATAACGTACCGGTTGAAGTTGTACAGGCGGCTTCTAATCCTGATAATAAAAAAACGGTGGTTTCATTAACTACGGGTTTTTCAATTCGGCGAAATCTTAATAACACTAAAAACCCTTATACATTAACTGTTATTACAAGACCTTTCGATACAAATGATAAGTCCAGTAGCAAAAAATCATCAGCAAATAATGTTAATCTACAAACTCATCAACTCGCAGATAGGTATTATTATAATACTAATAGTAAAGATGAAGATGATGGTCGCCTTATTGAAACCGAGGCCGAGAAATACAATACAAAAGAAGATGCTGTACCAAGCATTTCAACTAGAAGAATAGATGCTTTTCCCGAAGTAATTGACGAAGAAGAACCTGTTCTGTATAATCGCGCCAGACAGAGTTCTACTATAAGACCTAGAATTAGAACTAGCACATTACCATCAACGACAGATTCCACAAAGTACTATATAAAAACTGTAATTAAACGCCCAACACCATTTTCACTAAACAATGAAAATAATGAAGAGTCCACAGAAAACGGTATAAATACTGAGTCACTAATTGAAAACGGTCTCCGAAACACAAAACGTCCTATTACTTCGTCTGAGCAAGTTCCTATTCAAACGAAAATTGACAATTTACCAGAGTGGGAACGAGTAGAACAACCAGTTGAAAGCGAACCAATTGTTTCACCGTATAGAACATTAAATAATTTGAGAAATAACAATAATGAAAAAGAATCAGTGCTAGATTACTCTACTAGCACTACATCAACAACCCGCTTTACAACAACTACACCTAAACAAGTGGCTGAACAAACTGCGAGAAATGAAAACTACTCCCAACGAAAACCTTCTTACTACAGTTATCGAGTAGTAGACGAAATCGTGCCAGATCAGACTACCGAAGTTTTTAGCGGTAAAGTTAAAAATATCATTAAATCGTTTTTCAATAATTTATCTTCCACACCCCAATATTATGAGTATTCTTCGTCGTCACCTAGACCAACTCCAAAGCCTGAAGAGAAAATTGTAAATATAGGGTTTCAAAAGAAAAAAGTAAAATATACCGACGATAAACCTGTGAGAAATAATATAAAACGTATACAAATTATAACGGAACCTAGTATTGATAAATTCATTTCATCTAGCGTTGATACAATCAATTTTAGAGTAGATAATGATATGAGAAGTAAAGATTATTCAACAACTACTTCTACTGTTGCCCCTAAGTTAACCAGTGAACCATTTGTGATCGTTAGTCCTGAAACTACCCCCGTTATGTTAGAAAGTCCCTCCATTAGTGACTTCTCTAAAACATATTACGAAAAATCAAATGAATCTAAGCATATACCTGAAATAAATGAAGAAAATGTAGACAAATCTCGTAAGTACCATAAAATATTAAACGAAGAAGTACCACCTCAAGATAATTACCGCGATAAACTAGTTAAAGAATTGACTAAATTGACGATAACTAACATTGAAAATATGCCTCCATCGACTACGACTGAACGATTCAGACCTCTGAATATAATTGTTGACGACATAGCATCGACGACTAGTACGACTAAATCGACTACGACTGTGAAGGCTACAACAACGTCAACGACTAAGAGTTTATCCTTCCCAACACGAGCCTCACGAGTAAATCCCGCCATAAAGTTAGCTGCGACAAGTCCAGGAGGTGGACGCAGGAGTTATCAATCGTCGTCCAATTGCTCATCAGACAACAGTCTGCAAGAGAATCCAAAATGCAACGAAATCAAATACCAGAGGTACTTTACTCACCGGCCAGTAGTCTAAGTAGCCTGAAGATTCTCTCATATTAAACCTATTAATGGACGGTGGAGGCTTCGTCTACTACAAGACTTTATTTTCTGCATCGCGAAGTAACTAGCATGAGGATGACCATATTATTACGACATCGTCTAATAGCACCCATTGCTAAATTCTGTCGCTTAGCATACTATTTTCATTGGGGGACTTCAAGTCGGTTGAGTTGAATTTCTGAATTGTTAACTCCTGACGTTACCATTTCCACTTCCTGCATTCTATTGGCAATGTATTTTGTAGTAGTATGCTGTTCAATTATAGATTAGAAAGTTCCTCAATGTAGCTATATCGTTTTATGTGCACCACATTGCAAATCATCATTTAGTGTCTGAGCACCACAATCACAATAAGTATATCAAAATTATGTTTTTGGTATGCTGCTTGCATGCAT
Organism: Polygonus leo; assembly: GCA_018250455.1. Taxonomy (NCBI): domain Eukaryota; kingdom Metazoa; phylum Arthropoda; class Insecta; order Lepidoptera; family Hesperiidae; genus Polygonus; species Polygonus leo. The sequence goes on along the minus strand of DWNR01000261.1, from coordinate 16,884 downwards.
TCATTAAATATTTTTTAAATCAAATTATTGTAAAACAAAAATGCGTAAGTAGTTTAAGTTTTATAAATAATTCCAAATGCTTGAATTAACTTTTTTTCAATCAATTGTATCACCATGTCACAAAACTAATGATTTTAAAAATTGTTCAGAGATTCTCTAAAGAATCTTTTGCTTTTCTTTAAACCACGCCTACTAATGAAATAATTTTGATGGCAATATTTTTAATATTATTAATTTTTCCAGGCCGACTTCGACTCGTGGTCGGGGATCAGCACATTACTCTACTTCAAGTGTGTCAGAAACACCACAGCAGGCAGCACCAAACCGAGGAACACCACCAACGTTAGAATTGAAATATACAAAATCCCTCACGTGCTTTTATAATAATTTTCGCACTTATTTAGTTTACCCAACGTGCCATTTTCTTGTTTTTCACGCCAATTTTTTTTGCTTGAAACACATATATTAAGACATATAAGATCATCTAAATAAATCCTATATTTTATATTTAATAATCAATAACTTTTCTTGAGCAGTCGCAGCCGTCCGACACTGAAGCCTTCCACCGCTATTGTATCTAAGACCACAGAGTTTGTGGACATTTATGCCTACCCTCCCAAACGGCCAACTCCAGTATATCCTCAGCCTACACCAGACAAGACTGCAGCAAAATGCCGAAAGGATGTTTGTTTATTACCTGATTGCTATTGTGGTGGCAAAGACATCCCAGGTAAGAATCTTTATCTCTTTATGGTATGTTTTATTTAATATGTCATTACTTCCTTTCATATTTTTATTGTTTAATATATAAGCTACGAAATTTCATTGTAATAAATAAAATTGCTAAATATCTTAGGAAAAATACCTGTCAGCGAAGTACCACAGATAGTACTAATAACATTCGACGATGCAGTGAATGACCTGAATAAAATGTACTACGAAGAACTCTTCGAAAGAAATCGAGTTAATCCTAATGGATGTCCTATAACTGCCACTTTTTATGTATCTCATGAGTGGACAGATTATAGTCAAGTCCAAAATCTTTATGCAGATGGCCACGAATTTGCTTCACATACTATATCGTAAGTTAATAAAAATTGGAAGATTGGACCTCAGTTACTGAGCGGGATAAATATCTGTTGGGTTATATATGTACCATCTTCTATTTAATATTTTTATTAATTAGAGTAAAATGGGTTATGCTTGAGCTAAACATTCGCCTTAAATGGGTTTCTATCGCAAAAACCGGGACCGGACCATCTTCTACAGAAACGAATGAGTGTTTAGATCTTGCCCATTCACTAACACTATTCTTGGCCATCTATATAGTATTAACTGTTTAGATTTACTTATGTTTGCCTTCTTATATTTTTATTAATATATTTTTTTTCTCTTCCTCTTCTTCCTCTCTTCTTTTCGACCATCCTCTCTACCACTTAACCTACTATGCCTTTTATATTCTATCCTCTTCCTGGCACGGTTCTTCTACATCCAATAACCACATGCACTACCACTACCTACATCCCGCGACACAACAGGCGACTTGCCGGTGGAGACAGTGCCACAAATCGTCCTACTGACATTCGATGATTCCGTAAATGATCTGAACAAGGTTCTGTACTCGGATCTCTTCGAGAAGGGCCGTGTGAACCCCAACGGGTGCCCCATCTCAGCAACATTTTACGTTTCTCACGAATGGACCGATTACAGTCAAGTCCAGAATCTTTACTCTGCTGGACATGAAATGGCCTCACACACGATTTCGTAAGTTATTATAGCAATTGAAGCACATATAAAATATTGATGCACAAACACGATCAATGGATTTTACAATCTATACACAATTATTATTTCTATCTTACATTTTCCTTTTTCTTATTAAACTCATTAATGCTAAGACAATTTTATATTCCTAAAATTTTAATCTTTGTCTTGGTTGGGTTTATTATTGATTTTTTTAATTACATATTCTTCTTCTTAAGAAAAGTTATAGCTAATTGTATATTATATACTTACAGCCATAGTTTTGGAGAACAATTCTCCCAAAAGAAATGGAACAGAGAAGTGGGGGGCCAAAGAGAGATTTTGGCAGCTTACGGTGGTGTTAAACTCGAGGATGTTCGGGGCATGAGAGCGCCGTTCCTGTCGGTTGGTGGCAATAAGATGTTCAAAATGTTGTATGATTCTAACTTCACTTATGACTCTTCATTGCCCGTTTACGAAAACAGACCACCAAGTTGGCCCTATACTCTCGACTACAAGTTGTTCCACGACTGTATGATTCCACCTTGCCCTACCAAATCTTACCCAGGTACGAAATGTTTATTGATATTTTTTACTCATATCCGTAAGAAAGTGGCTGTTATTGGTGTTATTTAATTTCATGATTATAAATTTTAGGAGTTTGGGAGGTTCCTATGGTGATGTGGCAAGATCTGAATGGCGGTCGTTGCTCCATGGGAGACGCTTGTGCTAATCCACCTGAAGCAGAAGGAGTTTATAAAATGCTTTTGAAAAACTTTGACAGGCATTACACTACAAACAGGTATTGTTAATTAAATATCTGATATTTTTATTCCACACGGAATGCTTTATGTTTACTTACAACTTGTTCTTTATCTATACATATAATAAAGCTAAAGAGGGTCGAAAGTCTGTACATCGAAGATATTCGAAAAATAATTGCCTGGGGATACTTAGAATCGATAACAGACAACAGACAACAGTTTTTAAACTTTTTGTCGGTTTTCTGTTTGTCTGTTTGTCTGTTTATCTGTTTGTCTGTTTATTTGACCGCGCATCACGTAAAAACGGCTAAACGGATTTTGATGCAAACTTGACTAATCTGTCGAGAAGACCCCCGACCAGATTTTAGGCCCTATAAATTTAACCCCTAAAAGGAGGGATAGCGGGCGGATCCGCGGGCACAGCTTCTAGTGAATATTTTAAATTCTCTGTAGCTTTTTAATGTTCAGAAAGAGTTTTATAGTTGTAGTAATGTTAAATAAATTACTTTGTTTTGTAGTGAAGTTTGTTGTGTTCGTTTACTGTTACTTCTACGTATCCATTTAATATAATACTTGTATTTATTTTAGAGCACCATTTGGTCTTTTCTACCACGCTGCTTGGTTCACACAGCCCCATCATAAGGAAGGTTTCATCATGTTCCTCGATTTCATTAACAAAATGAAGGATGTATGGATTGTCACCAACTGGCAAGCTCTACAGTGGGTGCGCGATCCCACTCCGATCTCAAGGCTAAATAACTTCCAACCATTCCAGTGTAACTACCAGGTAAGAAGTAGTATTATGAATCAAAATTTATATGTCTGGTTGGTATTTTCAAACAAATTCTAATATACTCATTATGATTTCAGGATCGGCCGAAAAAGTGTAACAATCCTAAAGTATGTAACCTTTGGCATAAATCTGGGGTGAGATATATGCGAACATGTCAACCCTGCCCAGAAATTTATCCTTGGACTGGCAAGAGTGGTATCAGATCTTCAAGAATTGACAACGATATCGGAGAATAGGAATATGACAAGAAATTAGACAACGAAATAATCGCATCTACAGCAGACGAAGATGACTTAAAATTATCTTATTATAAGCCAATGAGGCGAAGTCCATTTTGCTTGTATAATAATTGATAGTAGATGTTTTGTCACCAACTAGAGAGTGCCATTTAGATTTTGATGGTCACAAAGCAAGTTTAGTATTGATACATAAAGCAATTTCGTCATAGTTGAAAGAGATGTGATTCAAATTTCTTCTAGTATAATTAAATTTCTTCATGTTAAGGGTATCGTTGTATAATGTATTGGAAACTGTGATATTATGTGTTTTCAATCCTATAGAATGAAAATTGAAAAATGTAACACAGTTTTTTTAAAAACTGTGTTACAGTTTTGGTGCAAAATTGCTTGCAATATTTTCCTATTTGTGTTCGTTTCTATTAATTTAACCTTAAAATACTCCTGGATGATGCATGAAGAATTTATTTCTAACTACCTATATAATATAAGTTTTATTTTTATTTTTATATTGCAACCTAAAGTGATATTAAATTTAAAATAATTTTGTCATTATTGAGATTTTAAACAACTTGATTCCATGTCTGTTTTCCATATTTTTTTATGAAGCCATATTAAAATTTAGAAAAGGTTTTTTCTAATCTTGCCAGCTTCGTGGTTGACACTGCCTTTTATACGTTGTAAATATAGGATTAGAATACTTAGGTATAGATTAAGTCTCCATCTTTCGTACAATTCTGTAAAAAATTTGGTTGCAGATAAAATAAAGTAAAAATACAAATAGATAGTTCATTTACAATAAAAAAATAAAAAATCTTTAGCGTTGCGCAGACGTCTGTCCACATCGCATCGTTGATGTAGCACATGTCTCTGCGACTGCTAAACTATTTTAGATTTATAAAAAACATCTATTTCTCATTTGTTGAAAATATTATCACAACTTAAACTTCTTTTTTTATTTTCCCGGTAGCTGTTGATTTGATATGGAAATTAATTTAACAAAAAAGTTAAAGATATAGGATTTTTGCTTTAGTTTGCTATTGCAACTGAAGTGGTTGGAAGCGCTTGCTACAGATCTATTTAAATTATGTAAGTAATATTACTATTTATAAGTCCTATTATTGTAAATATAGGTTTAGTATTTAAATTGGTAGTTTCATTTTTATAAAGAAGACATTTGATCGTGGTTTGTGAAAAAAGCTTTCGGATTTATAATTGTAACAATGATTTATCATTGAAATGTAATGCGGTGTATAAGGATTCCGTTTATAAAGTATCATTTATTTGTGTGCCTAGTGCTGTAAAATAAAAAAACAACCAGTGCTGATAAATAAAATGCTGTAAACTACATACAAGGGTTTCATTTATTTTACCATCGCATACTTTGAGTAATTATTTCATTCGCATTATTTAATTCATCATTATATAATAAATGGAACACAACAATTCATACAAACTCATTCATCCCATCGTAAGTTTGATTTGAAAAAAAAAACTCAGAATCAACCTCCATGCAATATATTTTCAGAATTGGTTTAGCGATTTAGCCGTGAACGTGTAACAGACTAATAAGTATTAGTTAATATGGATTATTGTTAGCAAGGTTTTGAAAAGTAATATTGTACAAAACTTTTTAAGCTATTGCATAGCTTTTATCGCGTGCTTTCAGCGCGGCGACCGAATCAAGAAATTCCGTAATGAAAATAAAACCTAACACCCCCACTTCGCCAACCGGCGGTAGATGGCGTTCGTATTGGCTAATTTCCTTCGGTATATTGACGGCGTTAGCGTTGCCCCTTTAGCTGGATACATGGCAGTGTTTTCACACAAATTATTTGATTGCCAACACTATATATAGGTATCTATCATATCTTCACAATATCACACTCACTGCTAGTGTGACCGTAAGTAGGTATACATGTAGGTATATATGTATGCATACGTGTACCTATGTACAAGAGTAAATAGCAGTAGCTGGTGAATAGCTATACGCGTAAAATTAGTGAAAATAAATAATTATAATTGCATTAGTTGATAAAAATGCTATGCAATAGCTTTACCGCAGCAGTCCCCGAGTGCCGCATTTCTATTTTTTTATTGTTTTCATCCAAATGCACTAATTAGAAGTCGCCTTTTTCGTCAAAGAAGAAATTCTTCGCCACTGATGAATGTAATATATGACAAAACCAATTCTTGGAAGACAACTTCAACGTATTTTATTGATATTAGTAGACTTTCGATAGCCGCTCATTCCATACAGGCTTCCAACATTGCAATTACCCAAATTATGACTCACTCACCGTCTAAGTTGATGGTTTGCCCGTTAGTGATAGGTGTTAGGCCGGCGAGTGTATACTAAAATATAATCATATGCAATTTATAGTTGTCTTGGCAGTGACTGAGAACCTTCAATGTCCTATTCATTGCCTCTATGATTTTTTAAAACTTAACTCGACCTTTCCATTAATATAAGATTTTCAATACCTTTCCAATGCCATTAACGTGAACCATGACCGTGATCAAGAAGGTGACGCGATAAGGTTCATCAATCATGAAAATTCAATCATAACACCTGTGTGGCATTTCACTGGTCACGAATCACTGAAAACATATAAAAAGCGACACTACGTTTTCGTACTTACATACGACATAGGCAAGCACTCTGTACCAGATCACATCGCAAATGAAAAATGTTCAAAATAATATTATTTTTATTTTTAATTATTAAATTTATTCTTATATTTGGCGAAGAAGTTGAATTTTATCGAGGAAGATCTTTGTATATGCATTCTCTTTCAAAAAACGATTTGAAAACTTATAAACATATTAATAAGCATTTGTTACCCAGACATAATGAAAAGATCCGTTCTAGAAAGTTGCATTATCAAGATAATTTAAAAAAGAAAGAAGTTAAGAAACGAGCAGTGGACCCTATTTTTCATGGTCATCCAAAAACTAGAGAAGAACTGTGGCATGAACATTTTCTAAATAAAAGCACAGAATTTGATCAAACGCCTTCTCTTATAAAACTTTTAAATAATATAACGCTGACTTATTTGAATAATTGCATACCGGTTATTTTATACGACAATCAAGTAAAGTCCAAAGAAAGCTACTTATTTCAAAATTTACTAAAAGATTTCCCTATCACTTACATACATGGATTCATAGATGAAGATAATCGTTTAAAGGAACCAAAATTGCTTGACTTAACACGGGACTGTTTAAATTTCATATTATTTCTAGAAGACGTTAAAGCGAGTGCAAAAGTATTAGGAAAGCAATCTAAGAGTAAGGTGGTCGTTGTAGCAAGATCATCGCAGTGGGCTGTGCAAGAATTTTTATCAAGTGCATTATCCAGGACGTTTGTTAATTTACTTGTTATAGGACAAAGTTTTAAAGAAGAAGATGATCTCTTGGTATGTCGATGTCTTCTCTTATTCATTTAATATTTTCCATATGAATTAATTAATATTTTATAATAAAGTTAATATAAAGCTCCTCAAAATAATAATGTGTTCGGTTATGTTATTGATCTACTGAATATTTTGTACTGCAACGTGCTTGTCTCCCTTCCAGGAAGCACCATATATTCTGTACACCCATAAATTGTATACAGATGGTCTCGGTGCCAGTAAGCCCCAAGTTTTAACTTCTTGGGCTCATGGGAAATTTTCCAGGGAGGTTGATTTATTCCCACCAAAGATGACGACTGGATATTCAGGTCATCGATTTTTAGTTGCAGCTGCTAATCAACCACCGTTTGTCTTTAGAAGGTCTGAATAAGATTTTTGTAATATTTACAAATATTTGTAATATTTACAACTAGCAAATTTTTGTAATATTTACAACTTTTTCAGGGTTCAAAGTGATTTTGATGGCAATCCCAGAGTTGTATGGGATGGAATTGAAATAAGACTCTTGAATTTATTAGCGGAAAGAAATAATTTTTCTATTGAATACGTTGAGCCTCGGGATCTACAATTAGGGTTAATAGTCATGATTTGATACTATGTACCTATATGACTTTATTTGCTGGAAATAATTTATGTAGTGTTTAATTCCTTTTGTCTCTTTTCATGTTTTACCGACCTGTTTATTGTATATTTAGAAAGATATTTCTTCGAACTTGTCAAAGTTATGTTATTTATTTTATATTTATAATATTGCTCTTTTTATACTATTTTGATAATCATTTAAGAATAGTTATATTTAATATAATATTATAGACCTGGTGATGCTGTCGCTAAAGAAATTATTTTGGGAAGAGCAGATATAGGAGTTGCTGGCATGTACATCACCAATGAAAGGGTAATTAATATGGATATGAATTTCGCACATTCTCAGGATTGTGCTGCATTTATTACATTGATGTCAACGGCATTACCCCGGTTGGTTTTATTTATGTAATAATTTTATTTATATTTCAGTAATTTTCAGCATTTTTTTGTTCAGCTATATTTTCTTACTTTGGAGTCAAATTAGAAATTGATCTTATCTAACGAAAGAATGTCAGCGGGACTCTTATAAATTTACTTTTTATTTGATGCATTTTATTAATGAAAATAATGTTAATGTCTAGAATATTCCTGTATTTCAGATATCGCGCTATCCTTGGACCATTCCACTGGCATGTTTGGGTGGCTTTGACATTCACTTATTTATTCGGAATCTTGCCTTTAGCGTTTACGGATAAACATACATTACGTCACTTGTTAGAAAATACTGGTGAAATTGAAAATATGTTTTGGTATGTTTTCGGAACTTTCACAAATTGCTTCACATTTGTGGGAAAGAATTCCTGGAGCAAAAGCACAAAAATAACAACAAGGTTGTTAATTGGTACGCCACATTTTTGTTTTATATGAGTATGATTATCATTATATTATCTCTCTTCAGTCGTTCATTCTAGACACGTTTTCATTCTAGAGTGGTCGTGGTTTTACGATGGTGCGTCTATTTTGACAGATTTTTTTATCGTATAGAGGTAGCAAACAAGCACGCAGTCTACCTGATGCTAAGTGGTCACTGCCGCCCATGGACATCAGTAATCCTCCCCAAGTATAATTTAATCTTACCTAAGTTTGATCAAAGATGCGTTGCTACCCCTGAGGACTAAGATGTTCGCCTCGTGTATAAGTGTAGCCGGCAACCACACCTATCCAAACCGAAAAACAATAATTGCTTCACGGAGGATTATGAGGGCGGCGGTGGTACCTCCTCTGTCAAACTAAACGAGTTCTATCACCTGGTCAGATGCCCTCCTCGCGATGCGCCTACATTTGTTTCGGTCTTCAGCGTTACTTTATCATTATATTGAGGTAAATTTAAAAACATATAATTATTATGATAGATCATTCAAGTTGTATTTTGTTATTCAGGTTGGTATTGGCTTTTTACAATTATAATTACAAGCTGTTATACTGGTTCCATCATAGCATTTGTGACTTTGCCAATTTTCCCCGAAACGATTGATACGATACAGCAGCTGTTGACTGGGTTTTACAGGGTTGGCACCTTAGGTAAGATTTGTTAAGTATTTACTGTAGATAATATGTTTTCCTTTAAAGTTTTTTTTAATATCTAAACCTAGCGATAAGTCAGATGGAGTACCTGATGGTACGGAGTCACCGCCGCTTATTAACGTTTGCAGCACCAGAGAGACTGCCAATGTTTCGCCGGCTTTGGAGGAGAGCTCTTTTCATGCCTTTTTTAAATAACCTTTTATGCTCGTACGAGATATAAAGAAACGTGCAAACCGAACTGTTGAAAACAGCGCGAGTCCAGTTGATGTGGATGAAACCTCATCATTCCTTTCGAGTGGAAAGGCGACGTACCACTCACCATTGTAAAGCCTATAGAAAATGACTAGCTATATAAGTAAAACGTAGAAATGCTTACTTGTCAGTGTATTTACAGACCGTGGTGGTTGGGAGCGGTGGTTCTTCAATTCATCGGATCCTGACACCAACAGACTTCTACAAAAAATGGAATTCGTTCCAGACGTTCAGGCAGGCATTCGAAATACTACAAAAGCGTTCTTCTGGTCCTACGCCTTTTTGGGATCGCAAGCCGAATTCGAATATATAGTCCAAGCTAATTTTACTCTCACTAAGTACCAAATTCTGTATTAATAAGACCAAAGAAGTACTTTTGAAGTAAAGAAGTGTATTTTAAAATACTCAATTTTTCAGATCCAAACGTTCTTTACTTCATATATCTAATGAATGCTTCGTTCCTTTTGGAGTAGCTTTGGGATTTCCAAATAACTCGCTCTATACTGCTAAGTTAACTGGAGATGTGCGAAGAATACTACAAAGTGGAATTTTAGACAAAATCGTTGATGAAGTACGTTGGGAAATGCAACGCACTAGTTCCGGGAAACTTTTATCGGTAATTTTAATGAGTTGTTCATTATTATGTACTTCTGATGATAAGTACGAATTCTACGAGGCATATGAAATGTATTGCCTTTTAAGTTAATTTTGAAGTAATTATGGTATTATTCAACACTTAACCGATGCCCAAAACCTAATTTATGTAGAGTATATTTCCTTCAAGTTCTTGGTTCCCTATACGTATAACCGTGGTACTTATCTTTCAATAGAGGTAAACATTACATAAATAAACCTGAATAAGGGCAATATAAACCTGAATAAGGGCCCCAAATCTTGTTAATGTCGTCAAATCCCTGACAGTTTAACAGCTGGCTCGTGTGAGTTGGTGTGGCGACGTGTATACGTTTCATTTTACAATCGTGTTTTTCCCGTGATCCATTATTATGAAGGTATTGTTTTGTGTCGTATATATGTAGTATGTATGTTTCGTTTTACAATCCTGCTTTTTCATGTTACATCATTATAAAGAAAGTGGCTTCTATCCGCGACTTCGCACGCGGTACACCATAATTATAACAAATTTTATTAAAACACAAAAATAACGTACATCGTATGTCGTTTATATGTACTTTATATGTACTTATTCTTGAATTTCAAGGAAACTTTTTAAGCCAGTAAATGTTTTAAAGAGATATTTCGTCTTCAGGTAGGCAAAGGTTCTTTAAAACTGACTTCTGTTGAAGAAAAAGGATTGACACTTGAAGACACACAAGGTATGTTCCTACTTTTAGGAGCAGGTTTTCTGATAGCCGCTCTTGCGCTTATATCGGAATGGATGGGTGGATTTACAAGGCAGTGTAGAAAAATTAAAAGGTTTGCAACCAGCAGTAGTTCTAGAGAGGATTTGATTAACTCTCCAAAAAATCTAACAAGTATTGATGATAAAACGCATCCCAATGACACTGATAGTAGGTTACGTTTCCGGAGAAGTACAAGTGAGGAGTCCAGGGACACATTAGACGGGGAAATGATAAATGTTACGGATGAGAATATAATTATACATAAAGATTACGACATTCATGACACCAGTTCACAAAGATCAAGTTCTATTGACTTGGATAAAGAAGTAAGAGAAATATTCGAGAGAGATGAAAATTGGAGAAAGATAACAAACCAACGAGTCGCAGAAGAAATTAAGAATGAAAGAGTGGAAAGTGCGTCTAAAGCATTTGGAGATGCTGTTATTTCTATGTAATTTGTATCATTCATCTACCCAATCTATAAAAATTGTGCACAATAAGTACAGAACTCACAAAATTTCAAATGTACTATTTAATAGAATTAATAATTGTATTGTAAAATTGTAATATATTGAGTGTGTAATAAATGAAAAACAAAATAGACATCCAACTCTTTATTATCCTTCGAACAGTCATCAAAATAATTTATAACAATTTTCTAACACTGTCCATTAACATTAATATTTCATTCGCCACTGAGATGTATTAATTGCTCATTTTATACATAGGGCATAAAGGCTTCCTCAGTAACATAGGCGCCACAAGACCTAAATTAATGCAATATTTGGCCCGGCCTCGTCTTAAAAAATAATTATACATTATGACTTAAATTCCCAAGGAGCACCTTCGAAAAATCGCAGGTAACTCCTGATTATCATTATCAGTAAAAATATCGATAAAATACAACAGGTTTTGTATTCTTTGTAAATTCAAACGAAAATATACCTAATACCTACGTAAGCATTCTGTTTACACATTATGTATTGCACAACTGATGTTACGAGACGAATAAGTGTGAAATCGACTGAGTATTCAATAAGGATATGTATTTATATTCCTAAAATCTATTTGGGTTGTTCACAAGAAGCTGTGAGTCAATAGCAAAGACAGGGGGAAATAATGACGACTCTGTAACAACAAACTACTGTGACGAAATCCGTCGATTTCGATAATTACGCTTATGACTACTTTATTTTAAATGCAATGATTTACTCAACTAACATGTATCACACTGAATAAGTTAGCCCTTTGCTATTGGGACACAGCGGGACAATACAGGATAACAACATACACAAAGTAGGTACATCTACAAAACAAACCAAGCAAACCCTTTTTACAATAACACACAACGTTGTTGTGCGACAATGAATATTATTTATTAAATATTATTAAATAATCATATAGTGAAATTATTCCCGATAGCAAAACTCACAACCTCGGAAATAATGCTCCCAATACCAGCTTACAGATGATTTATTTTACACAAGATACTTGATATACGTAAAGATGTGCAATCGACAAGTCTCATTAAAGACAATAATACAAAGAAATAATAATAAGACATATCGTGCGCGCCACTTGACGAAAGCGGTGGATTCGACAGAAAATAACCAAATAATTCTGTCTTATTTGTTCGTAAAGAAAGACTTACATCGATACAGATACTCAAGGTGTACAATGACGTCATAGTATCAACGAATGCAGGTTTCAAGTGGAACGTTTGCTTTGGCGATTTTCCGCCAAGTAGAACGCAGCGATATTTTCACTATTTTTACAATATAAATATTACCAACTTGGCTTGTGTACTTCCATATTAATTTATAGTGTTACAGATAGCATAACATGTGTTGTTATACAACTTGCTCAGTGCATTCGTGATAGGTATATAGGTAACAACATAGGTATTCTATTAAATTCATACTCTATTCTCTATGGAGCCACGGTTACAAGCTTTTGTAACATAGAAATTTTGATTCAACAAAGGGTATATAACAGACAAGTACTGTAACATTGTAACATTTACTGATTCACCTAAAAATTAGATAAACATCCTAACAGATAAACATCGATTTCTAAACACTGAGAGAAATAAAATCTGACCTTTATCTTAATATTTCTCGATGTCAAACAAGGGACTGAATAAGAATATACACATATAGGGACATACAAGCATTCAATTGTTATGTAAACACTGAATATTATCTATTATATACTTCTCCATGCTAATTAACAATAATTGAATATATAAAACATTGATTTAATATCATAATAAATGATCTCTAACAACTTTTCACAATTATATATAAGAAATTCACTTATTGTAAAACACCAGATTCTACCATAATTACAGCTAAAAACCGTAGCTCGAAATCAGGTCAATAAGCATCGTAACAATATCTCTATACGGCGAAATGAACAGTTGAGCAATTTTCAACGAAGCACAGACTTTACAGAAAGGAACATTCAGGAACGAACGATCGAAGAACCAATGAAATTGGAATAACGCAATTTTAAAATTTGAAAAAAACATAATTATGAAATGTAACAGTGCAGTGTACTTATATCACATTAACAATGTTTACTTTACTCTAACATTTAAGGTGTACACCAATTATATACTCCCACATAGAAGGGACAACGAATATTATGCTTCGGTATTAAAATATTAATTCGTTAAAAATCTAATGTGTATAATAATTTACAATGCGAAAATACACTTTAACTCGTTCAGACTTTTGAACTTCAAACTGGTTACTTCCCTGTACAAATTTAACAAATATACATCCAACATTTTGTTATTGTGATTTGAAGGAGTTACACTAATTTTACGACTACTTCGTAAGTGTTTACACTTCATTTACAAAAACTTTAACATTTATACACAAATATGTGTCGTTTTGTTTCCTCATTATCCGAAAACGGTAGTGATGAAGTGAAAATTACAATGATATTAATTCTAGATGTATACAATTAGACGTATATTAATCCTAACAATGAAACATAAACATACGATGATAAATTATATAATTAATATGCCACGATAAAATAAAAAACCTCTCAAGTGAAGGTATGGAAACACTATGAATATTCTCTAGACGTTTACATAATATAGGACAAATGGAAATTAGAAATAAAATTGACCCCTAAACTTCTAGAAAATTATATTTAGATACCTTGGTATTAGGTAAATCAGTTTCAACAGTATGATATTTCAATAATTGTGCTCGTATAATTTATTGATATATACGCATTAAATATATAATATTTTCTTTGAATAAATAATTAACAATGAATTGTTTCATGAAGATCTGCTCCCAATTTATTTGGGAAATAGTACATAAGTTATGACGAATCTTCAATTCTTAATTATTTTGCATTTGAATGTGGCAATATTTCAACTATCAATATACTTTCGTTTAGAGCAAGAAAAAAACATCGTATTTCAACAATATTCCTATAGACGCTATTTTTCGACGTCCATGTTAAAGAAAATGAACTTTTACCTTAAAACTATTGTATAGTGATATTTAAAATAGTAATGTAAAATGTACTATTTTTTATTACAATTCTAATTTTGTTGACTTTGTCAATCGTGATCCAATATTATTATTAAATTTTCAGTTACGTATATTTACATTTTTCTGATTCTCTATTCTAAGAAAATAAAATTTTACAAAGTTGTCCTTTTCAATTGAGAAAAAAATCAAGAGGTTATTTATTTACTATAAAAAATACAACAATCTATAACATTTTGCGGACCTAAATTATTAGGTTGTGGAAAATATTAAGCACAAAATGCTATAGTACAATACAAATTTGGTATAAAATGGTACATTTAGGCACTGTGAGTAAGGCATCTACAGTGAGAAGATAAATATGAAGGGATGAACGTACAAATACAACTCCATTCTATTGTTACTTCGTTACAAAAATCATTGTCAAATTGACAATACCTTTTAATAATAATTCTATCGAGTTGGATTTGTACGTTGCGAGATAAAAAAATAAAATCTATGAAAACTGACGGAAATTGGACTGTGATAGACTCAAAGTTAGTACAACGATATTAATGAATATTATATATTTCATGATTAATAACGACGTGTATAAGACTATAGGTACTTTATAGTACGATCTAAAAATAGGGCGGTTTGTGATATTATAGTGCTTTACGAAAATATGATATTTAGTGAAAAATATATATTCTGTGTTCATGTAGATAAACTATGTTACATTCTAGGTTGTATGTTGAAGTATTGTACAGTGTTGCAATGACTACGGCATTTAAAATAATAAAATAGTACTTCAGATCACATTAACAATATAATGCTCTAACAACAAGCATTCTAGTAACCGATGATTGCCACTAAGTGAGTGTAAATATTTATATTTTTATTTTAAAGTACATTTTTTGACCAATTATGATATTCAAAATTGACGTACTTGGTCAGGAAATTGAAACGCCCTTACGTATCTCAAAAGTGGACGATGTGAAATACTTAACAATCTCTATTCAAATTAACACGTTGGAAGTGATTTGTATAGTTTTAAACTAGACCAACTAATTGTGCTGTTGTGAGTCTGAAATACGTACAGTAATATAAACAAATACAAAGCGTATTTATATATTTTTCGATATTAAACGCGTTAATTTGAACAGAATTGTTATCTCAGTTTAAGTTATAGGTGACTTCTGAGCTCAAAACAAGAGCTATGGTGGTCGAAATCTAAGGTGTTGATACTCAGAAGTTCTAAATTTCAATACAATATAAATTGTGTTTGTTCACTTACAAGACTGCTTAAGGTGCGAGTGTTATCATAAGAATTTTAAAGCTTTGTGTGGTACGTTTATATACTCATATCTATCTAACATTACCTACTTACATTACATAACATTCGTTCCTAATGGGACGTGTATACATATTATGTAAATATCTCATGATTCTCATGTATAAATATGTCAATAGATAAAGTACAATATCCAATACATAACTTATTATCTTCTGTGATGACGCTACGCTTACTTAATTTACAAAGATTCAAAGTTCGGATGTCACACTAAATGATATTTTTAAAATGGCACAAAAAACTTTTAAAACACTAACACAAAGTAACAGTCGTTTTTAGTGTCCAGCGCACTAGCTCACACCTGTAGTGGTCTGTCCATTCCACACTACACTTTTCCATCCGATCCGACAGTTCGTTTGCAGAACTTCAATAATCTTTGCTTTACTAAAACTAATATTAAATTGACTAACGTTTAAGCTAAACAGACAATGGCACGGATTGCACATACAATGTCGTCTATTTACAGGGGAAATTAGAAATCTATCTAGGTACGCATAAAGTTCAAAATTGATCTGAAGACTTGCATCTATATTGTACTTAAATTTAACATTTATTCTTACTCTTTAGTGTAGTCGCATGTGCAATATAACATTAACAATTACGTATCATAGAAGGGTAGTGTACATTAATATTGGATGCCAACATCGATCTTAAAAGGGTAAATGTATTACTAATGTGCCCTTTTCCGCAATAATATTCCGTATCAATAAACTGTCGACCGTGCCATGAAAATTTAGAAGCACCCTGAGTTTGAGATGCACCGTTTCCGTCAGACTTAGACGATTAGACTGAAGTTGAACCGATTGCACTGTCACTTGGATGGAGCACCGCGTTGGAAAAGAGCAAGTTCGTATCGAACGGGACGGTATAGTACCGAAGCTCGAGGGTTGAGGCCAGGACCTACCGGCCGCCTAGCAGTGCGGGTGGAGGGGCCGCGGGTAGGTACCGAAGGCCTCATAGCCTAGCTATGTGGCCCAGCCCTCGATCCGCGACCGCTTGGTGTGAGGTTGCTCGTAGTCTAGTGGGACGGTAGCGTGCCTCATGTCCTGCCCCGGCGAGCCCATGTTGCTTGATGTTACTGAACCTAAAATGTGGAATAAATCATTTATTATATATTTATTTAGTTGTGACGTTTATGTTATTATCCATATTAGAACCCATTTTACATTTAGATATCTACAAATCAATTAAACATTAGGCTTTTTAAAAAATGCGAAAAAAGGTTTTCTCAAGGTCAACCCACATTTAGCATTGCAAATCTATATATATAAAAGGCAAAACTGACTAACTGACTGACATATCAACGCACAACCGAAACTACTGTACCTAGAAACTTGAAATTTGGTACAGGGGTTCCTTTCA
>DWNR01000260.1:0-22227 GCA_018250455.1 Polygonus leo | reverse complement strand
ATTACATGATTATCTCCACTATAAAGAATATTTTAGTGATCTGTCATATTGTTAACGATTTGTGATATCGATCGAATAAAATTTGAAAATGATTACTGATTTTCAAATTTGGATTTCGGAAATAATCAGTGAATTGAATTATAGGATAAAAACATGAATCCTTATTATAAAAATGTGATTGTATATTTTTGTGTAAGTCGAGATCTAACTTTGATATAATTATTCGATTAAAATTATCGATTCAAGACGATTAATCGGAAGCAAAAATATTCGTTAGTATAGAATTTATATGTCATTACCAAAATAATTATTTTGGCATTTTATATTCGATGTTTAGTTCAGTTACGAATCATTTTCAGTTCAGATTACACATAAACGAGATATATCACGGTCCTAATTCAATAGCTTGCATAAATAAATCTTAAAATTCTCAAAATTAAGGTAAATAACTAACAATATAAAACCAATAACGTTATAAGTCAACAATAATAAAAAATCTTTCATGGTGATTTAGTAGCAAAGTTTAAAACAAAGGCAAATAAATAAGTTACAAGAGTAACTTTAAACCAATAACACAGTTACTTAAAATTGGCATGTTCACAAAACTGCACTACAAAAAATCTGTCACCACAATATGCAGTTAATTGTCAAAGAAAACGACACGCTAAGGATGATATTTAGCTATATTTATAAATGAAATATTGTCCGATGTTTTGTCTAACAGCAACAAAAACAATAGCTATCTCTTTTACGCTTATAAATTTTCATATTGCGTATGCAGTAAGCCTTGCGTTGCGATTATTCTCCGACGCTACGTTGTATGCGCCAGATTTAATTAACAAACCTATACGACAAAATAAACCTATTTCAAAAGTCTTACTATAGAATTAGGACGGATATAACCTGACCTATCCCATCTGTACCAATAATTTCTAAGGGTATCCCGAGAGAAGCAGTCGTTCTATTGTAACGTAGAATAAATAACAACAACACCAATTAATTAAAAAATAAGCTATGTATAGATACGATTGTGTTCATTATTATAAACTTGTTGTGCCGTGTACATTTTGTATCATATTTGTGCGTACGCGAACGGATCTTATGAATAATTTGATGTAATCGTGTGTAATCATGCAGTTGTGAATAATTGTTGTTTGTGGATTGTGGCTTATGTGTATTTAGGACAGTCTTGTGCAAAACAATTGATTAAAAAATAGTCAGTCTTACGTTTTTAAGACTTTTCTGAACCGGACACATTTTTAAGACAGCAAATGTCCTTTTTTGTGAATATTTTTAAATGTTTTTCTATTTTTTCTTTTATTATCATTTGTGACTTATATCCAAAATTAAAAGTCCTCACCTCAACGAGAAGTTAATTTAAAAGGAATTACAAAATTAAGTTGACTAGAAAAAACCTAAAAGTTACAACCTAAAAGTTAACTGTTAATAAAAACATTAACTAGCTGAAATTTTGCATAGAACAGAAATAATAGGAGTAGAAAGTTTTGTCGAAACCGCCCCGGCTTCGCACGGGTGCAATGCTGATACTGAATACACTACAGAAAAACTATGAACGTGTTATACGTATAAACCTTCCTCTTCAATCACTATATATATTAAAAAGCCGCATCAGAATCCGTTGCGTAGTTTTAAAGATTTAAGCATACAAAGGGATAGAGGGACAAAGAAAGCGACTTTATTTTATACTATGTAGTGATCAAGAATAAGGTGAAAGCAAAGGGCATAATTCTATGCAATATTTAGTATGTATTATTATTTTTCTTTCACTTTTAAATATGAACCACAATTCACAAACATCTCTCCTGGTCTATTCTAAGGTAAACGACTATTCGTTACGCTTTAAAACTTGTATATCACGTAAAATGTAAGGATTAAAACATAATTATTGTATTGAAAGTAAATTAATTGACATGAAAATTGTATTAACCGTGTAAGTAAATAAGTGAAATTTCCTTTAGCGTGTGAAGTATTCAGTATTTGTAAAGAAATAGTTGAATGATATGTTATATGGTATCCATTGACAATACTAGATGTGTGGGTAGGTTTGAAAGAATAGGGATGCACTGTATCTTAAATTAAGCGAAATTATGTGAGGTAGAATCCACCCGATCCGCCAGTTTTGAGATAAATGACTTTTTTGTGAAATTTCTATAGAAACATCAAGGGAACATATTTTTAAAATATGTTACAATTCATAGACTTTTCTTTTTAAACAAGTGTCCTTCAAGATATATTTTTAAAAATACTTTAAAGTTCATAAATATATTTTTAAATATGTTCTTCTTGGTATTTCTATGAAAATAAAAATATATTGTTTTAAAACTGGCATATCGAAGATTGGTTCTATTTTGCATAGCTATATTCAATTTTACTTGAAATGTGATCTTTTTTGTTGTAACAATAGACATTGCAATGAGCTTAATATTGCAAGATTATTGATATTGGTTATTTTTATTATGTGAAAGTTGAAAACGAGCCCGCAGTCAATCTGATCGGTTTAGAGTCATTACCATCTCTAACCTATTAAAGCGAATGTAGCAAGAATATTATATACACGAATATGTTACTCACGCAAGAATATGAATACATAAACGCGATTGAGTTGGGACAAAATAAAATAATTAAAATGTCGAAAATGATAACATAAAAACTAGTGAAAATACAAAAAAATAGACATGAAAGGAAAGGGGTGTACCTTGTATATGATGCAACTTAAATCAGGTTGATTTCAAGCTCGTTTGCTACATAGAAATAAATATATTACCACAACTGGGCTAATATATGAGTGACCTTTACATTGTTTACAATTTCAGAATGTTTTCATTTGTTTATTTTTTGTTGAGTATCGAAGAGTACGTAATATTTAATCGGTTAGTAATTAGACCAGAACATGGGTGTGGACTAGTGTTGTTGTCAATAGTACATCGATAATTTGTATTTAACCAATAGTATCGTTATTAAGCAATACTATAAAATAAAAAGCATGCAAAACCCAACCAAATCGATATACCGAGTCGATACTACCGACAGTTCTACAATATCGATGGTTTTTGATAAGAATTAGTTAGGCTTTGTACAGCGGTGGTCACGGCCACGGTCTAGTTGTCGTATGTGGTCTGTGGCAAATTAATAGTTAGGGCCCTGACGGTGGCATAACCATACAGGTCGCATGCGGTCCTCTGCTAAAAAAAAGTCGTCCCTTTGATAGGGGACCCCTCCCGGCTCGGGGCCCGTGGCATAACTACCGATACGATTACCGATATTATTTTTACATAGCTACTATATCGATACTATCAAGTTAGGAAACTTGATGATACTATCGATAGATCTACAACACTAGTTCGGTCATCATTATATAATAAAAAAATTGAGCAGACTTGTTAGTACAGGCCAGTGTCGCCCACCTTTCATTTATAAACCTAGTGTTAATGGGAATTGATAAGATTGTGAATTTTAAACAATACAACTGATATTTACATGTAGATCTCGAATGGCAGTTTAGAATGAAGATATTAATTATATAAACATTAGGTTGTTCAATTGAGGTTCTTCCCATAGACATAATACATAGACAAGACTTGAATTGAAATGTCAAAAGTCAATGCGTTAATTAAGTCAAAGGTACATTTGTTTCAAATTATATTGTATTAGCTTTTCGGTGGATACCCACGCTTTATTCTATACACAACTTTATTAAAATATTACCAAGATTGTGATATCTTACAGCAGTTCAGCATTCCAAACAAATCAAATCTGCTTCACATAAATTATTTGCGCTCAAACAAAGTGAAAAAGTATTTTATTTTTCACTTGATTTCAAACCAATTCAGGCAGAGTGGTATACCTAAGATCAATGGCGGATTTACCAACAGGCTGAGTAGGCTGGAGCCTAGGGCGGCAAATATGCCAAGGGTGGCATTTTTTTTATGATGCATGGCAAAGGTCCACTTTGCTATCTGCAAGACTGCATGCCATTTCTATAAGGTTAAAAATATTAGCAATTTATCTTAAAAAATACTACTTTGTTTTAATGGACTGTCGGTTACGGCAGAAAATGCAGAGGAAACCGAAAATAGCCCACTGGCGGCAAATGAGCAAATCCGCCACTGCCTAAGATGCTACATTTGTGAATGCAGTGGGAGATTACTGAGATGGCGATGTAAGGTAACATCGCCTTATAGCGACTTCTACAAATTTAAAGATATAACGCATTGACTTTTTACATATACTTATAGTAACATGATACATTAGTTCCTTGTAGTGACATGGCGCTGTTGTTCTATTGAGATGTTAATATAGTATTTGATTTGGGTTTGACCACACTTACCTGCACAGAGCCAATATTTCAGTGTTGAGACACAAGATAAGACTTTATAAAGATTATTTAGATCTATCACCTATGTTGACATTTATAACGACAAAAACTAGCCGAAATTGATGAAACTTTCTTGGAATTTTCTACACAGCCCCATTCACTTTTTAACCGACTTTATTCTCTTTCTTATTCTTCTATACATTCTCATTATTTTTCTATCCAATAACAATACAAACGAAAGTCACTGAAGCGTGAGAAACAACTAATTGGAAATGATTACCCATTTCTTATTATTTGATAGTAAGCACTCTATCAATACTATGATTGAATTTCGGCAATGTGCAGAACAGTGAAGTCTAACCCGTCGCTAGTCCTACATTTGGCAGCTATTTTTTTTTACATTAAAGTTTCTGGAATATTCGAGGAATTCTTTTCATCTAAAATTAAACTAATTTCATTATAATTTAATAATTTTACCAATGCCTCTGCTGTTTGTTCACAGTTAATTTTGTTGATTTTTCAACAGAACTAGCGCCATCTAGCGGTATAAGTGTAGCCCAATCCTCATTGTATTCGATGTTTTTGATATAGTCATTTAGAATGGTTATCCAGGGTGTTTATAACCTAGCAATCGGGAAGCAATGTAGGCACAAAACAATAAAATCCTGTACAAATGTATATATCGCGTACCCTGTATAAGCTTACATTATTTAACTGGCATTTATTTTTTTGTTACATAATATAAATAATGACGCGAAATTATTGTTAATTTTTAGTTTCTTTTTTGTTAAATTATAAATAGTACAAATGTATTTTTAAGACGTTTTATTTTTAGGACGTTTACGTTTTATTAACCGGACGTAATCGAGGTGTGTATATTTGAACTAACGATCTAACAACTGTATTATTGTGTAATAAATTTTAAGCTGTATGCATTTTGTACAAAAGATCAGATTTAGATATTTTTTACTATAAAATATCAATGATTGTAGTGAATACGTAGTAAGAGCAGCTTTTGTATACCACGATGAGTTGTAATTAGGTAAAATTAATGTAATAACTAGTCGGAAATTGCAAAAAGATATTGCATATCCAGCCGAAATTGATATTGTATGACATTTGATATTATGCTTCCTATTCCTTACATTCTGTTTTTTTATTATTTGTGAGTATAACAAACTATAGCCCTTTTTATCATATTGTTAACTTTTAAATTAAACTCATTAAAATCGAAGTCAAATATAATTATAAAAATATTAAGAAGGCCCTCAATACAGTTTTTATATATCTAAAATTGTTTTTTTTTTTGTACTGGACACACTACAATTATTTAATTGGGAGTTTTATGAAGCATTTAGGGTCAACACATTTATAGTGTATACATACACTATATTTACAGGTAATATAGTGTATGGTTAAATTAGGATAATCCATTGCTTCATAATAATTACTTTTGACAATATCATTGGTTGTGTTCACATCTTTTTCAAATTTTACTTCTCTAGTATTCTTCTCACTTGTTTTATCTATCACATTTCCACTTTTAACATGGGCTTAGCTTGTAATACTCATTTTTATAAAAATCCCTATATATTTTCAGTTCGTACAGAGGCCTATATAATATATTTCGAAAAAAGTAATAATAAAAAATATCAATCAAGTAAACGTATTGTATATCGAAAATTAGAAGTAAATAAAATTAGCTTTGATATTATTAGCCGAAACCAGTGCCTAATGTTTGCAGGAAAGTTACGAGATTTTGACTTGGAAATGTGAGTTTTGGGAAAAGATTGGATATTTGTTTTTAATTCGTAAGGCCAGGCCAGTAACCCGCCATACATGTCTTATTTTTCTTTTTGCTTTTCTTTTACTGTGCAATATGTGAAAATGTTTTTCGTCCATTTTTGTTTTATACAATTATTTATAACGTCGTGAATTTAACAGTATTTCGGTCAGTATTCGAGACCCCATCTCTTTATGTATATGGATTTAATATATTATTATGTATATTCTTTGTATGTATGTTGTATTTGTGTAAGTAGAACGTTTAAGTTAACTTCAATCAGTGCCAACATCGTCCAGTGTCTATCTGAATTTGTTTTGATTTTTTGTACACCAAATCATAACCAAAATATAGTATGAATCTCTTAACGTTAATATTTTCAGTTGTCACAAATTATGTTTTTTCAACAAATAAATAATATGAATTCATTGTAAATATGTATCGAGATTCACGGCGCGATTACTTAAAATGTCTAGTCTTGAATTTTTATTTATTTTATCTGGATAATTTTCGAGTGGTATTGTAACGGACGACTGGCGAAATTACTAATGGATTATTGTGGATTATATTTGGGGCATTCCATTGAGTTGTGTAACTACACATTCCATATTGTTTGTGGTGATGCTCAGATTTTGTCGAATGTATTGTAACGATGGTTCTGTGTGCCAATGAGTTGAAAGGATGCCTTACGTTTGTACGTTAAACCGACAAATAAATATTAGATTAAGCTTTTTACAACGTCTTATCATTTTCTACCTATCCTGTTTACAATAATTATCTTGAAAGAAGTTAGTTAATACGCGTTATCTTTAAATTCAACCATGAAAATTCTCTATTTTCATTGAATTTACCAGACTGCTTTTCTTTATTTTTAACGTAAAGAGATTTGCCACCTGATAGAAAGTGGCCTAGGAATAAATACCTTTTGTAACGGCAGAAGAATTGTCAGTGCCTCGTGCCAAGAAGAACACCTATATGTTTTTTGATGAACTCGATGCCATAGTCATAGCGCTCCAGCAACACCTTAGAAGTATGTTCATTCCACATCATGCAGAAAATCACGCAGAAGCTTATCGGGTGAATTTTTATACATGCGTGATGAGATCATTATTATAAATTGTGCGTATCAAAAAATAATTAGCGTTTCGTGACGAAACTTACACGCCTTAATTTCTATGGTAGTGTATGCAATCTACAGATCTCTAGATCAATTAGTTAAAAGTTTATTGTTTTAGTAAAATTATGTGCGATATGTAATATATGATGCAGCTAGAACAGAACCAGAGTGGCCTGACTACATTCTAGAGAATTTTCACCCATTTTCAATTTTGTACTTTAAAAAAATGTACGCGTCGAATTGAGAACCTCCTCTTTTTTTGAAGTCGATTAAAAATTGTAATTTTCCCTAATTTACTAATGGAAGAACTCAAATAGAACTAAATCAGGGTGCTATTATTTACTATTCTTTGTGGTTGGTCAGAATTAACAATTTCCTTACACGCCAAACCGTTAATTATAAAGTAACTATAAGTATTATAGCAGAGATTCTAACCATATTACCAGGGTAGTTCAAAGTAATATATTATAAAATGAAACTCGAGGTGTCATACACTGATCACCGAAAAATAATTATTCAAAGAATAAGCAACGCATCTGTTGGCACAGCAATTTCATGCAAATTGCTTTTTCACGGTAGTATTGAATACAAGCTATTGTGTTATACTGCATATTACACAGGGTAACAACACTAGAAGTGTGACCAATTTCTTTAGAATTCTCATACACTTTCTACACTTTTAGGTCTACTCTATGTTGTGAGTGTCTTGGAACCTCACAGACTTAGAAGACAAATAGATTGAGTGACAGGGAATTGAACCCAGGTCCTTGCGTATTTAACCGGATCGGCGACGGTTGAATCGTAACAAAAGAGAGGTTAGGTGTAATGTAAGAAAACAACAATCATGTATAAAAGAACAATTTATTCAATTCTTGGGCAGTATGTATGTATCTAAAATACTATTTATCAGTGCAAATACGTAAAAATATAGGTATGTATTATATAAGTACTTATAAAATGTGTTCTTAAATCTATATAGGTACTTAAATATTTACATTTAACTTCAAAGTACTTATTTCATGCCATACTATAGATAGGCTTAATATTTACCGCTATAGACATGAGTAGGTAATAACGGAGTCTGGGTATATCTATCACAAAGTGGCCAGTACATTTAATTAATTTCCTCATAATAGACGGCAGTCTTTAATTCACATCAAAGGTAATTTAAATATTATGCCATTAAACAAGTCAACTAAATTATATGTATAAACACTAAAATAGTTTTTGACTATAAAGTTTTTCTTGTGGTTTTACTTTTTGTCCTACTGAGAATGTATTAAAATTTATCTTCAATTTACACTTCCTGTGAATGTAGAAGTGTTAAATTGTAATTATTTGACGACAGTAACTTAACATTGTAATATTTTAGTACTTCGTTCATCGAGTTATACCTTATGGAGATTTTTGTTGGATTCCGGAGAAGTTATACCTTTGGATTCCTATTAATAAGGTAGAACAATCCAGTAGGACCACGAGAAAAACGATTATTTACATAATATCCGTTCTCAATGTATTAAATTACATTTACAAATTAGGGGATTTAGTATACAAGGAAGGTATTTATTATATTAAATGAATATTAAAAATTGGCCGTTTGTTTATATTTCAGCAGTCGTAATTTTGATGACTTATCAGAATATATACTAAGCATTTAATTTTATGACAATTATAAGTTAGCTTTTAATAAATTACTCTCAATTACTGCGATAATATTAATAATTTAGAGATAGATGTAAATACTTAGAAACGCCCTGTAATAGAATAATTTGTGGCATTTTCTTTAGAATTTTGGTGCTGTGCACGCAACATTAAGGTCTAGTTATTTAGACCACTGGGACCGCATTTTCGAAACGACGGCGCTAAAATTATTTTTTAAAACTCGCGTTGCGCTTTTCAACTGCAGACTTTTGCACTGTGTTAAAGTGGCAATATATCATAATCATTGTTACCCAGTTTCCACTCCCTTCATCACAGCGGGTATTAAAATTGCAGTATTTTGCAATAATATGCAATACAATAGATATACAATACAATAGATAATGTTATCTCTATAGGTACTAATTGACAGTTGAAATGTGTGCTGAACTGTCCATAGCGAACGTGTCTGATGATGAACCTATGCTTATCACACTTCTAACGAAAATAACTTACTATCTCTTTCTCTCGCCTCTAACGTCATACTGACCGTTCGTCCGAAATTTTGGTCCGATGCAGACCCGTTTTTAACTTCACTTTTTGAGCACTAGTAACATACCTATGTACTGCGTATGATATAATCGAGTCTCATGAGTTTTGAACTAAAACTTCTAAACAACGCGGCGTGTGCAGTTGATAACCACTCCGTCAGTTTTTAACTTAAGGATTTCACTCATACAAATTCTCATTCATATCTGACTTCAGCAGATGAACAGCTAACTCATTCCAAATTTGACAAACGTCGACCATGCCTGAAGACATTTGAGGCGCAAATATAGATTTAAATCTATGAATTTAGGTTCATAACCGAAGCTTAAGTCTACGCCGTGGGGATCACCAAGTATATCACAATCTTAAAATTTACATCTCTAATCTTAACATTAATTGTAACTTACACGTCTAATATTTCTAAGATAGTTAAACCTACGTGACTAGTGGAAATGCGTATGAAATGTCAATTCAATACAAATAGTCTTCGAGCATATTATATCGAGATATAACTATGTTTATAGAAATACTTTCAGCTTTTTCTATACCTAGCGTCTTTCAGACGTTTTTAAGAATATTCGCTCCATATGTAATTATATTTTTTCATCCAAATTATTATTCCAATGATATTTTATAACCATAGATACGCTACCTACATATTAAATTACAGTTGAAATGTGTGCTAAATTAACAGCACTTCTCTAATATATTTTGCAAAATCCACTTCTGGTAAGAAATTCCACGCTTATTATTTTTCCATAACATTTAATTACTTTCCCACGATATAAAGACGTTTCATTGGCCTTTTCGTCCCAATTAGGACGCCTTTCTATCTTCGCTTTTTAAAGTATCATATCTATTGTATATAATATCATTGGATTATCCAATACAAGAAAATAGTTCGAACACTACGATACAATTATTACTTAAGTATATATCAAGCAAAGAAACTACGTACATACATATATGTTGTCAAGTTACTTAAGTATAAAAATCCTTGAAGATTATACATAATATAAAAGAAACCTTTTCAGTTTCTCGCACTCACCTTATAATCATCGATGTCAATCACTGATGCACCCTAGTACTTCCCTTTAACTCTTACGAAACTGTAAGAAACCAATGTTTTCTACAATCATTTTTTCTGTACTCATACCTATGATATGATATATGTGCCATGGATACAATAATAAAAAAGTAACACCCAGACCCATAACAAAAATGTAAATTAATCATTTACTTTAAATGGCTGGGAATCGACAAACATTACTGTCTTTTTCAAATCCAGGTATTTCGCAAATGGTCTCAAAATCTTAAAAGCGAAGCGTATTTGAATAAATCAATACAATACAACATTTTATAAACTTGTTCTACTATTAAGACTGTGTATAGTGTTACGTAAAGTGTTAAATAATAATAAATAAAATCCATG
Organism: Polygonus leo; assembly: GCA_018250455.1. Classification (NCBI taxonomy): domain Eukaryota; kingdom Metazoa; phylum Arthropoda; class Insecta; order Lepidoptera; family Hesperiidae; genus Polygonus; species Polygonus leo. Next base: position 11,372 of record DWNR01000260.1, on the reverse strand, counting down.
TTAATAATGGTATGTACATAAAGCAATTCCCGCTGGTGGCGACCACCATAGCTCGCATCCACGTGGCTTCGTGCCAGAAATATCCGTATCTACGTAACAATCTTATTAATCTTCAAAATTAAACGTTACTCCTACCTCTGTTTACACGAGACACGATTGAACAATGCATCGCAATTTGATAGAATACCTTATAGTTCTGCCCAGTAAACCGGTCCACACTATGACCGGAATGTAAACGTGCCGTGCACGTCAAAAAAAACTTAGTAAGTAAGTAGGGCTTCTTAACTTCATATAATTTGACAAATACGTAAAAAATATTTTTGGATCCTTAAAGATTTTTAAGATGTGTTTAAGACAATTATTATTTGTCTTTATATTTGTCATACGGTGCAATTATTTGACTTTATATTTGCCATACGCCCAACGTATCCAAATAGTTTTCTCTGCCAAAAAAAATAATCTTAAAAATATAACCAAATTAATCACATCCCTTAAAAAAATCATTCATCACCCATTAATTTCATGATAGCTCGCTCTTATATTGGTCGGTGATAGAACGTTTTACTGAGCAGAGATAAATTAAAACCTTATTTACGATTTTACATCTTTTTATTCTAAACCTACTTTGTCAGTCAATAATCGGACAGGCCGCGCGTAGTTTAGATCAGTGGTCGACATCCAGTGGCGATAATTATGTCAAAATATTTTTTTCAGTATTTTTATATCTACTATGTGTTGTCTACTTTTGTCTATTACTTAGAAGTAAAAGTAAAGTAGTATAAACAAATCAATTACAGTATTCAAATATATTAATTAAATAGGATGTAATTATTGAAATAGGTTGTACGTTTTTAAGTCTGATTTTTATAAGATGTATTTTGTGTCTTCTTCGTTACTTTAATATTCCCGTAATAAAAATCATAACAAAAAAAATCTAAATTATCTTAGAAAATATTCACAATCAATTTCATGAATATTATTTTAACAATATATCCTGTAGATTAGAGATACTTTAACAAAATCAGAGACAAATGCGACCCTTTTATTCTATTGGCCATTATGCGGCTTTCGCTACGATAAGGTTGCCGACCACTGGTTTAGATAATGAACTTATCACGATAACACGTCTAGCTTTACACAGAATCATAAAAATATAAATGTACATACATTATCACATACACATGCTTATAGTGTTGTACAATAAATAGCCATATTTGAAGCATATCAAGGCTTTCTAAATGTTTTTTATTCTTCAACAGTGGAAGATAATTTGTTGCGTACCGCAAAATAATCTTAAGCACTAAAATACGTTAATTTATAACTTTTCCGAGTATTTTACGATACTTTGATAATAATTACTAATAACTACGTTATAACAAGCAGTTTGGGAAACATTGTCTTCGACATTAATATAAATTGTTTATAGATACATACATTAATGTTTGTCCTCTGCGCGTTCCTATATCATTGATTCGATTGTGACGATCGTGAAATTTTGACGGTTAGTTCTGCATACGCCCGAAAATACACTTAACTCAAAAAAATCTAACATAAATGAATAAATGTTTGCATGTTTCTCTTTGCTATGAAATGCTTACGCCCGCCTGCAAGAGTTCTTTGCATATTTTTTGCTTTATTACTTTAATTACATTGCAATGCCTGCCGGGTACAGCTAGAATAAAATATTTCGCCTCTACGCTGCCATGACGTGTTATCTCGAAAAGTATAATTTTACAGGATAGACAGAGCGCGATTTTAACGCAAATGTGGAGTATATCACAGCAGATAAAATGTAGCAATCATGTAAATTGCAAACAAGCTAACTTTGACGCCAATAGACTATGAAATTACTGATGTGAATGTTACTAACTTTTTAATCAATCAACGAGTTACTCTCTAATTTCATAGACAAGACTTTTTTTTATTGTGTAAGTGTGTAAGTGGTCACTGCCGCCCATGGACATCAGTAATCATCCCCAAGTACAATTAAATCATACCTAAGTTTAATCACAGATGCGTTGCTACCCCTGAGGACTAAAATGTTCACCTCGTGTATAAGTGTAGCCGGCAACCACGATTCTCCAAACCGAAACACAATAATTGCTTCACGGAGGATTACGAGGTGGTACCTCCTCGGTCGAGCTAAACGAGTTCTACCACCTGGTGAAAAATTGGAAATCGTACTGTCCATTGATTTTGCTTTTTAATATACACTCAAAAGTCGTACATAAAATAAGGCGGAAACAAACTATGCATTGGTTTAGCTTGTTGGAGTGAAAAATTCCTTTGCACTGTCATTTACAACTCGATGAAACGGAAAAACTAAGAAAGAGACTGGCAGATATATCTACAGGATTCAACCACCGAGAGAATGAGATAGAATACATTATATGGTAAGTATTACGGTCTGTACATCGCACGTGTGTTTAGGTTCAATCACTCGGCCGGGTTGGGAAACTCTTCAATTAAACATTCTCAACTACATGTAAAATTCGGAACTTACATACAGTCTCAAAGCAGAGATACATACAATTAGGCGAAAAACTCCGGATACCATCAACACATATAAATACAGAAAGTTCCAGAAGATAAATGCATACTCAACTTTTTGAATTTTCTACATTTCTTGTTAAATAGTAACTGCCTATGGACATCGGTAGATACGATAGGATTAAAGTTTGATCACAGATGCATTGCTACCCTTAAAGACTGAATTGATCGGTTTCTATAATATTATAGAATATAGAATATATGTATATACACAGTTATGAATTTGGTTGAGCGGGTATTTGATAATAAACCGCTACTACGCGGTGAAATCAAACCTCGCGAGTTTGTAGCCAGCATACAAGTATCTCTATAATGGAAACACAAAAATTGCTTCATAGATGATTTTGAGCATGGCACGTTTGGTCATCGTACCATCCATGGTACCACTCAGTCCATCAGTTAAGATACCATGAGCGGTAGTGACCAATTACCATCAGGTAGACTACATGCTTGTTTCTTATCATAATACGATAAAAATATATAATATTATCATCAATTACTTAAAGTAATCTTTTAAAATAAATACTACTACAGTAATATCTGTATGCCTCAGTGTGATGACCGCTCAGGACATCCTAGACATAACATTGAATCAAAATAGAAACCACTTGAAACTCTTCAGATGTTGTTTTGAAATCCGCGCCAGATTGCATGTATTCTAGTGTATCGTCTATTAAAAGTACACGTTACCTGACCTTCCTTACAACCAATGACATATCAATGATAATTCGCTAGCCGAATTGTTCTAACATTGTATAACCTTGTCTAGGAGGACGAACGGACAAACTTGTATATATGTAGCGTTATATAGATACGTGCATTGACAGTCTACTGTGTTATTAGTGTATTAGATGCGTCATTCTCTAAAATTGTGTCGCAATAATTTAGCAACAAACGTGTTTGGGTTGACAATCAGATTTGCATCTAGATTCTGTGAAAGATGCTAGTCGTAGTTGTGCTACCGAACCACATTTTTTTTTTATTGTGTAAAGATAGCAAACGAGTATGCAGTCCATCTGATGGTAAGTGGTCACTGCAGCCCATGGACATTAGTAGTCATCCCCTAGTAAGATTTACCCAAGGTTGACCCCAAATGCGTTACTACTCTTGAGGACTAAGATGTTCGCCTCGTTTTTAAGTATAGCCGACAACCACCCTCTTCAGACCGAAATACTATAAATTGCTTCATGGAGGACGATGAGGGTAGCGGTGGTACAGCCCCGGTTGAACTACATGAGTTCTATCACCTATAATATGATAAGAATATGATTCTACTGACAGGACCACGGACAATAAATTGCCCGTAGGACTGATTGAACTATGGTCAACGAAATTTTAAAGATTTTTATTGAACATAAAACAAAATAATGTTCGTAAACAATTGTAGTAGTTCAAAAAGTGTTACAGTCATTTACGCCCCCCTCGGGACTGGTAGAAAATACATTCACAGAATAAAAATAGAAATCTTGGTTTAACATAATAAAATTAATGGTTACATAGAGGATGTAGCATATTTACAACATGGTGTTACTTAAAAATTATTTGCCCTTAGTACAACTGGTAAGACCAAACCAGACCGTTCAGGGTCCTGTGATCAAAGTATGGTGCTGCAAATGTCCATAGGCGACGGTGACTACTTACCATCAGGTAGCCCGTCTGACTTATCGCTAGGTATAGATATAAAAAAATGCCAACAAAAATATTGCTAAAACTTTCTTATCCGTCCGACAGTCTATCTGTCACGGATCATTGGACCAAGTGGTATTTTAAGGAGTGGACTTATAGTAGAGTCGCTATGAAACGGTTCAAATCTCAAGCACGAATTAATTAATTTTAACTTGTTATTCAGTGAAGGAAAACATCGTGAGAACTAAATCTAAAAAAATAAGGGTATAATAGGTAAAACATTTGTTCCGAGGAATTGAAGCCCTATGAATTAAATTGTTCTAATTCCAAGTAATGGAACAATAGTAGGGATGGTATCAAAATATAAATCAAATAATAAAGCATAGCCTAACAGCTATGCTGTGCTGTGCGATAGAACAAATATAGAGTCTATTTGTAGTCTGAACACAAAATTTTACCAAATGCAATCTTTTCAGTAACACACAATGGTACTCATATGTCTGGAATATCTTAGCAAACGAGCATGCAATCCACTTATCATTAATTATTTAGTAGTATTATTAAGAAAGTACGCTTCAGTCAATAGGCACCAAACAAAAAAAATGGATTACTTTTTTATCGTATAAAGGCAGCAAACGAGCATGCACTCCACCTGATGGTAAGGTGTCACTGCCGCCCATGGATATCAGTAATCATCCACCAAGTACGATTAAATCATACCTAACAAGATACAAGATACAAGAAACTAACAAGATAGAGAAGAAGAAGAAGATGAGATGCTTCATGCATAAGTATAGTCGGCAAGCACGCCTCTACAAACCAAAACACAAGAATTGCTTCACGGAGGCTGATGAGGGTGGCGGTACCTCCCCGGTCGAAGTACACGAGTTCTACCACCTTTTTATCGTATAGAGGTTCCATATTCGTCTATTCCTGTTTTTGTGTTTTTTTCCTAGAACAGAACACCAAAAACTTATTTTAGTGTCTGCCAAATTGCTCAGTTGTCTAACATACCTACGGATAAAGCACAGGTCATATTAATAGGCGGTGCATGTGTGTCTGTTTGTGTGTCTGTGTGCGTCGTGAAGATCGATGCACCCAGATTTTTCGACTGATCACGTCACTCTCACGTTTCGTTGACTTCGTGCGACTAGGGAACGCAAATAGATTTGCATTTTGTTTTCCGACCAGAAGTCGCCATATTTACATTTTCATTTCACTAACATATGCCGTTATATACTTATTCATACTTACATACATATGTACATATCTTCACGCCAAATCCCTAACGGGGTAGGCAGAGAGTATCGAGTGCCAAATGGCACGGTTCTGACATACTTGCCTAGCTTCTTCCACTTTCATAACTCTCCTCATAGTAACACGCCGATTTCGGAGACTCCTGACACCTCCTTCAGACAGCACACGATCAAATTGTCCATGAAACGATCAATTTCCCACGTATTTTTAACTATTTATCTTAATTAGAAATGAGATATACAGAGCGTCTGGATTATTCACTCAGTTACAGTTTTCATGGGACTCCGCACGATGATTAATATAGACTAGGAACTAGTAAATACATATACATACTATATACAATAAAGATGTGTATTCAGAAATTCAAATTTTTTAACCATTATTACTAACCGAGGATTTGATGTGTTTGCACTGGGCAAACTGTTTGTATATCGATTACTTCGTAGTTTTAAAAACAGATGTGCGTGATTATTTTCCCTGTTTTTTTGCAATGTTGACGCTTTATAATTCTAATTATTTATGAGTCAACCTGCGTATTTTTGAAGACGGTTTTAGAAATAATTTTATTGTAGTTTATGAGGTATCAGTTATAAAAACCTTTGTACGTTCATTACGTTTTTTTGTTTGTTTTATTATTGAATAAATAAAGTTAGTACAAGTTTAGGTTTCTAAGATGGTTAGTTGTTAGCATCTAAATGATTAACATTTAAATTAGACTTTGTTACAATTAGAATTTTAAATTCTATAGACCAATTCGAGTCATCTAGGTACTCGACGACTTATTAAAATAATGTCTGAATATAAATTCAGTTATCTCCTGCAACAATACTCTTCATGAATTTTAAAACCTACCGAAGCGGTGAAAGACCAGTGTTAAAATTCAAATTCTGAAGCGGAATGTAAATCTTAGGCACGTTGTATGATACTTGGAAATTATAACGATTTAACTGTAAAGAAGAAAGAAATCTAGAATTTTATCTCAGGATATCAATTAGGTAAATTGTTTTCTGTAACAATACTTTTCATAATTTTTTAAACGTACATAAAGGCCAAGGACTCAGAAAAATATCTGGATCATCATCATCATCTATCTTAAAATTAGGTGATTATTTTATCGCTTAATATAAATAGCTGTAACGTAAATATTTTCTTCACTTATTTTATTTTCTGGTAAAGATAATAAGCAACGGTAATATAACTTGTGATACTTGTATAGAAATATAAAAACATAACTATATAAGTATAGTTTAACCACGCCTCTGACATGACATGTTTGTAAATTCATGAATTTACAACAAATATATTTAAATAACACGTACCTAAATAATGCAACAATAACCTATTAAAACGTTGTATAATTCGTAACTAATCATATTTTATTCTTATACAAACAATGCTGTAATACGCCTTTGATCACGTGAAATCTCCAGTAAATACGATGATAAATCGATAAAAGTAAAACTACTAACACGAGTATTTAAATAACGTTAAGGAAAAATGCAGAAAATACACGGACACGCCAACATTATTTGTACATAAATGACTAAATCGGTCGCTTGTAATGCAATGAGATATAAGCGTCAAAATCTAAAAGTATAATTAAAAATACATCATAAACATAAACAAAACTAGCTGCCCGGGCGGACTTCGTCTCGCGATCGAAAACCGGGAAAAACCTATTTTTTATATCTATGTTCTAACAACTAATAAAGACTGATACCTAAACAAACTTGCAAGATAATTCTGGACCCTATTTTCGACGTCACTGACTCTCCCATAAACATTGTAGTTTCACGTACCATTAGAATTTCTTCACACTTGTAAACTCGGAATCTGTTTGAGCCGGTTGGATAAGCTTTGTATTCGTCTCGAGCACAGTTTGAAGAAAGGATAGCATACATGAGCTCGTAGAATGAAAGTGATTTTTAACTCAAAAAGAAGCTGGTTATATGTTCGTCAGTATGATAAATTGTATTTGGTTCGATTCTAATCGAGCGATATCGATCTGAAAGATGAATTTTGATTCCTTTTCTAATTCTCGACATTTCGCAGGCTTAGTGTATTAAAGTGACCGAATCCAAAAATTACTCAAAATGAGTTAGATACACAGTAATCCTTATTTTGAGTGATATCTTCATAGATAGATCCCGGTTTGTCAGCACTATTATGAATTAGAAACCAATTATGAAATAGCACTAGTAAATCTGAATCTATCTAAGAAAATATCGCTGAAGTAAGGATTACTTTGTATGTAACTAATTTTAAGCAATTTATGGATTTAGTCACTTTAATATTAAGCGTGCGATTTATGGTTCTCGTCTCTATATTTGTCAATGGTACCCCCAAAACAGGGTAAAGTAAACTCGAACAAGGATAGTTTTGTTATTATAACCAATTCCCAATAGGTACCTTATTTATTTCAAGTTACCTATTGCTATAAAACGCTACTTATATCTAAGACTTTATGTCATTTGAATATGAAAGCAATGTTTCTTTTTGCGTGTCACAAAGAATATTGATGTCGTATACGAAGAATCCCGTCTGAGTTTAATGCTCTGATATAATAGTGATAGCCTAGTGGTTTCACACGAGGGTCCGGCTTAGAATTCCAGCACGCACCTCTAATTTTTCAAATTATATGCGTATTTAATCTTAAATTATGTTCGCTTTTCGGTGAAGGAAAACATCGTGAGAAAACCTGCTCATCCAAGAGATTGTAAAAAATCTCAAGTGAGTGTGAGATCTACCAATTCGCACCATATATATATACCATGAATAGCAGTGGGACATTAATAATAGTTGGGATAATGATGATGATAAACCCATAAGTGGGAGTTTTTTTTTACCACTCACTTTGCATTCTAGTGTTGCAAATGGTCGATGTCGACGGTGGTTATTAAAAATAAAAGGTCTAATCTACATGAGCACATTTTGAAATCATATTCTTTATCGTACAGACACTTATATCGGTTACTTGAATCATTTTCTACGAAGTTGAAAATCCCTGTGTCTACAAGATAAACCTTGTGAGAAAACAGCGGACCCATTTTCCGCATCATCTACTCTCCAATAAATGTAGCCGTTTCGCTCACCAGTGTGTTATATTCCTACCCTTTACTAGAATATATAGTATTTTTTAAAATATATTGTTACTATACATATTAGTATTTTAATGAGGATAGCAAATGATAATGCTACGCTGATGGTATGACTAACCTTGGGTCAACTCCGCGAACATCAGAACATTTAGAGAACATATTTATGTGATGAAGATGCGTTATTTATTGCTTTTACGGAATAACGATTTTGTTTTAAAAGACTAATTAGCAAGGGACAGATCATGTCTATTTTATATTCTATTGGAACCTTATGTGATCGACTTCTTGCATTGAGCGGTCGTATAGCAGACGATTCATGGTATACATGTACATTTTTTACATGAAAACACGATCAGTATTTAAAAAATATATTTACCGTCTGAACTAAAAGTATTTCGAATTCTATTGTCTCTAAATTTTAGATAGAAAATATTTTTTACGAGACTTTTCTGACGCTAAAATATATTCCCTTTAAAAGATGGAGTTTTAATCGTTCCTTTAAAACGTTATTTTAATAATCTACAGTATCCAACAAAATTTAACCAAAAATCTGCAGCTGGCCAAGATCCAATCATCGTCAACAAACGTAATAGTCATTCGTTTTTTTCCATCTCGTACGTGTTTACTCTCTCAGTTTGAGACTCCTTTTATTACCTTTTGATGAAAGATTTTAACGACCATGTAGCAAGTAGAAACCCCTTCCGAAGCTTACCTGTAACAAAAAGTTAGCTATTAGGTCACATGAAACACAGTTTTCCGGAAACACATTAACGACTTTCGTGGTGGACGTGGAGAACTTAAAGTTTTTATGAACGGTTATTTTTATCAAGGGTTATGGTTGCAAGTCATATATTTTTATTGAATTCTTCAATTTTCAGATTTCTTTTTTACTCATATTTTCAGACGCCAGGTAATAAAATTTAATTCCACCAAGAAAGAACCACCGACACCCTCGCAATCCTCTATGAAATAATTTTTGTCTTTCGGTTTGTTGAGGTGTGATTGCCGGATAATCATCAAGGGTAGCCGTCTGTGGTCAACCTCTAATACGATTCAATCGGACTTGGAGATGATTACTAAAGTCAATGGGCTGTAGGAATTAACCATCACTGCGGTGGACAGCGTGCTCATTTGCTACCTTTATGCTATAAATTAAGGAACTTATTTACAATTCATGGTGTGGTTGCTTTAATGCTGATTATTATTAATTACGTTTTGTGTGCCACACTGGTTCGATTAAAAAAATATATATAAAGTTTTTTTCCTAAACTGTCGTACCTATTTTTTCCTTGCCATTCATTGGATCGGTACTTAATAGACGAATCGAGAATTGTTAAGCTTTGTCTGAGAATTTCTTGAGAAAGTATTTAGTTCGATTCTTGCTAAAATTCCTTTAGGAGTAATAAAACTCTCTCAACTGCGAATTAAACCCATTTAATCTGCCACACTATTTGTGTGAACGGTCTGATAAAATGTACCAAAAAATCCCAAGACCAAGCAATCCAATTGGAATATTGGAATATTTGGAAATTGTTTAGTCCGCATAATTGAAGGTCAAGATATGTTTTTGGCTTTTAAAAATTAAATAAGATTTTGACTAAGTATTACACCTTATTAAGTACGGGAAGAATTGTTGAAAATGTTCTAAAAATATAAGGTAGATGTGCAGACATCCAGTGAAATTGTTCTGAAGAACACGATAAAGTAAGGCGCCACTGTCACTCTTGTTTGGAGCCGATCGATTCTGCATAATTCATACAGAAAGGCGCATCGGTCTGATTCTAGGAACCGTTATGGCCATTATAGGCTGTGCTAAATAAATTATTATTAGGACCTTTACATGCCTAGATAGATACCATTAAGTCTTCAAAGTACGGCTAAAATTATTTAAATTATTTTATATAATTATGTTAATGGTTATGAATTTGACCATACGCTGGAAGTCTTAGTTCGAATCCAAGAATCTCAAATTTTAAAGTATTAAAATTTTGTTATCGCTTGCTTTTCGGTAAAGGAAAGCAGGGTGTGCAAATCTGTTGGAAAAATAAGTTTAAAAACCTTAAGTGATTGTAAAATAAACTTAATTGTGTGAGTTCTACCAATTTGCACTTTACTAGCGCAGCAGATTAAAGGCTTAATTCTGTTCCTGGAATACCATAACTCTCCTCCTAATAGTGGGACAATAAGGGTAGTGATGATTTCAATAGAAGGTCTGAAATATATTGATTACGTCAGCTGTCGGGTCCAAATATATCAAGTTGAAACACGTTAAAATATTGTGCAAAATTTAATTGAAGTGGTTAAATGGTTTCGAAGAGTACGTGGACGAACAACGAACATGAATTTTGTATATTAAGGTAAGGCCTTACATGGCTTTGGGCACAGTGTGACCTTTTTACATTTCCCCCTAATAATGTCGAGTCTAGCTTCGATTTAAGGATTTTGTGCTGTTATGTGCACATGTACTATGTGCACATAACAGCACAAAATCCTTAAATCGAAGCGTAGCGATGTTCTATCATATAGCGGGTTAAAGTTTTTATCTCTCTCGGATATCATCGTACCCAGGATCAATATCAGCGTCGAGGAGCGATGATTGATGGAGATTTTGATGACAAGAGACCAAAGAAAAAGAGGGAAAGATTGTTCTCTGTTGCGTACCCTTTATTGTATAAATGAAAAGAGCTTTTTAAAAAAAGAAACATTGTAAAATAAAACCCGACAGATTGAAAATACGTATAGAAGTTTTTTGCATGCCTTAGCACGAACGCGCTAAGGTATAGCTCTACTGGGGCCTAAAAATCAAATCTCTGTGTTGTCAAGAGAAATTGTATTTAAAAT
>DWNR01000259.1:0-22289 GCA_018250455.1 Polygonus leo | reverse complement strand
TATACCACCATAAGTACCTACCATCTTATGATACACTAGCTGTGCCCGCGGCTCCGCACGCGTGGAATTCGGTTTGTGGCAGTAACGGGTTTATAGAATTATATTATATAATATAAATATATTATATAATATAATTCTATAATAAAAGTACTTAGACCACTTTTTATTACTTCAGATATCTGTCAGTGAAAGTCGGTCCAGCCATTCCGAATTAGCCGCTTTTTACTAAATGCATACATACGCATTTAGTAAAAAGCGGCAAGTATAGTTCATAAGTTGATTTTGTGTGTATCTGTGGAGCCAGGTGGTAGAACTCATGTAGTTCGACCGGGGAGGTACCACCGCCACCCTCATAATCCTCTGTGAATTAATTTATTGTGTTTCGGTATGGAGAGGTGTGGTTGCCGTCTATACTTAAACGCGAGGCGAACATCTTAGTCCTCAGGGGTAGCAACGCATCTGTGATCTAACTTAGGTGTGACTCAATCGTACTTGAGGATGGTTACTGATGTCCATGGGCGGCAATGACCACTTACCATCAGGTGGACTGCATGCTCGTTCGCTCATATCCACATATCATATCCACATCGCCATAATGTTTCACAGCTTTGCCTATGTTCCGTTAGTTCCCCCTTGATTAACCCTTATCACACTTTCCACTACATTTGTTTTTTTTATTTCATACCAGTGTAACAGAAACAGTAACAGTGTACTTAAAAATATCTATAGTCTGATTCATAATTAGGTGTCCTAAATGTAAACAAAGGGGTTAACACACACACACGTCTTCACGCCAAATCCATAACGGGGTAGGCAGAGTTTCGAGTGCCAAATGGCACGGTTCTGACATACTTGCCTAGCTAGAAAAAATAATAAAAAAAATATATTTTAAAAAGATAAATAAATACTAGAAAAAATAATATTTTAAAAAGATTTTATACTTATTTTTAACCTTTTATTTTCAGAAAACGAAATGGCCTCAAACACGAATTGCTCAGGAACGAAGAAAACATAGCTGAGACTAGAATCGAAGTAAGTAAACAATTTTTATCAATTCAATGATCTCTATGTAGACTGCATTCTGATGATAATTTTTAATTGATAATAATGCAGGTCGGCGTGTCCGCTGGGTGCAAACTCAATAGCTTAAGCGCCTTAGTGCATATTAAAAGTGCCAGGTGCTAGTTTAGTTCGACCGGGGAAGTACCACAGCCACCCTCACAATCCTCCGTGAAGCAAATATTGTGTTTCTATAAGAGGCGTGGTTGCCTGCTATACTTATATACGAGGTGAACATCTTAGACCTCATGGGTAGTAACGCATATGTGATCAAACATAGGTATGATTTATGTGTACTTTGGGATGATTACTGGCGTTCATGGGTGGCCGTGACCACTTACCATCAGGTAGACTGCATGCTCGGTTATTTTTATTAGCTACCTTTATAAGATTAATAAAAAAACATATTAAATATACAAATCATATTATCGCAGTTGTAACGACGATACCTAACCCTGCTATTAGTATATTCCAATGAACTCCAAAGGACGTTTATACTTCCTATTAATATCCTATGATTAGGATTAGCTTGGAATCTACACTAAACATAGGTCTGTACTGTCTATCCGTATATTTGTAGCCGACTAACAAACCGGAAGGCCTCGAAAAAATAAGTCTGTCTGTCTTGTGGTAAGATATATCGCAAATAAAGTAATAAAATAAAAGTAGAAAATAGTAAAATGTCATTAGAAGTACTTACTAGTGTAGTGGTTATTTCGGCTTCATAATTCGAACTGGCACATCATTCGAAAAATTTTTTTTCGTATTTAATTATTAAATTAAAGGTAGGTAAGTATTTAATACTTACCTACCTTTGATTTTAATGATGATGACGCACCGTAACGTTGGATATATACGTGGTCTACTTTGTACACCACTTATTTTCCGTTAAAGGAAAACACCAGAAGGAAACCAAGAATCTCGAAGAGATTATTAATTATATTATTAAAGAGCAATGCTTTGCGGATGTTTTCGAATGAATATTTTATTTAATTGTATAAAGGTAGCAAACGAACATGCAGCCCACCTGACGGTAAGTGGTCACTGCCCCCCATGGACATCAGTAATCATGTCCAAGCACAATTAAATACGTATACTAATATACCATGCCTAAGTTTTATCACAGATGCGTTGCTACCCCTGAGGACTAAGATGTTCGTCTCTAAATCTCAAATATAAACTACGTTCTTAAAAATCATAACTTTATGGTGTGTATAGTAATTGTTGTTGCTTTAATTATTTTTTATTGTTGCAGTTGTAATTGTGAAGTCACGGGACACCTCGGTCCAGTTCAGTCGGCGCTATGACGATCTTCCTACATTTCTTCAAGTCTTCACTTTTCGATTATTATAGTCATTGATAGGTAATTAGATTTAAGTTTATCAAGTCATCAGACATTTTACATTGGATGAATATGATAATCAAGACTGACTTTGATAGTTAAACGGTTTTATTTTTACTATAGAAACTGTATGATGATTATAATTTTTTGAACGTGTTCTTGCAATGTCTGTAACATGTTAATCTTTATCGTTGACACAATAACGCTTCTTTCATAAAAAAATAGAAGACTAGTTATAATTATTTACACATGTAAGTAGAAATTTTAAACAGAATTTTCAAAGAAAGAAAAATTTGGTTTTTATGTAAAACTTAACAGCCTAGTATAAAAATACGTTAGTAATATTTACTTTCTATTGCTTGCTTACAGCAATTAAACTAGGATAGATAGGTATTCATAAAATCTATTTCACTCTTTAATTTCTGTTTTTCCATTTTTTTAAGCTAATTTTATATTATTTTATTATTACAAGATGTTATTCAAATTTTACTGTTTTCCTAACGCTAGATACATGTTGAAATTTGAATTATACATTTATGTAACTTCGATCACAACACCATATACTCCATATAATTTGGTACTATGGAGATAGTACGATGATGGGCCCAACATATAAACTCCTGAATTTAATAATTTATGATTGGGTCCCTAAAATTCGTCTTGACTATTATTGTAGTTCTAGGCGATGTCATGGGTCTGATAATGGACCCGCAAACTGACTACAAGGTTATTTTTCGTTAGTGCTGATTTTATAAAAAGTGCCTTTTATTACGTAACTTTTTAACAGTGTTAATGCGACGGTACTTTATTACTATTAGACAATATTTAGCACCTCATTATAATATTCTCCTAAATTCTCTAACAATTGCTCGCCAAATACGTATTACAGTATTTAATCTAGCCATCTACCTACAAAACGCGGGGTAGCTATATTACCCCGCGTTTTCGAAAAAATCACAGCAACTCTCACGTTATTTTCATTAAAACCAATTAAAACGAGTTTATTCTCAATTAAAACCAATTCAAATTTTCTTGTTTTAAGCATCTATCGATTTTACTTTTATTACGTACGTAAGCTAAGCAATTTCTGACATTCTATTTAAGATTATACATCTACAGCTAGCGTGTTTTTTTACCTTCCTATTTTAATTAAGAATTTAATATTACTCCGCTTTTAGCTTTAATATAACAATTCACTCATTTTCATTGTAAACTGTGCCATACATTTGCATCACGTCATTGTCATCAAATTCTTGTGGATTACAATTGGCATAGTTTAAGCTTATTTATTTTTAAAGTCAAAATATGTCTGTGATGTGATTATTGATAAGAATACAATACATATAATTATGTTTAATAAATTATTTTCATCTATTGACTTTTCTTTTAATAATCGCCTTATTTTATTTCCATAAAATCAAACTACATATAAAGATAATATTTAGTAATCCTAATGTATACATAAAGATACACTAAAGTTCTTAAAAATTTAAAACTGAACACTATTGGAAAAATTAATTTTGTAAATTCTAAATGCCCACTTAATTAACTACACTTTCTTAATAATAAGACCACTTAATAACTATAGTTTGTACAAACTTAGGAGTATACTAGTGCTTAATAACATTTTATCAAGCCACTTAACTCATCTTGAAATATCTGCCTGATACTTACAGATTTTGAAGGCACATCCACTCATAGATTTTACGCCGAGTAGTGTTGAGTAGTGGCTTCAAACTTGAACTTATTGTACATATCCCTGTTAACCTTTTTTTAAATCGTATAAAGGTAGCAAATGAGCATGCAGTCCAATTGATGGTAAGTGGTCACTGCCGCCCATGAACATCACCCCTAAGTACAATTAAATCATACCTAAGTTTGATCACGGATGCTTTGCTACCCCTTAGAACTAAGATGTTCGCCTCGTGTTACTTACGCCCCGTTGAATGCACATTGATGCTTGGTAGAGATAAGAATGTGCTTTAAGAGCAGTTCTCTCATGTGTACCTCAGAAAAAATCAAACTTATGTAGGACTGGATATGTGAATTCTCTACCGCAATGGGTATCTTAACGCCTCGTCGTGGTTGAATAAAAAATCATATGAAGCTCAAAAACAAATGTTTATTTTAATATTTTGTTTTTAAAAACCTTTGTAATACAACAAACAAGTACAATGTATTTCATAAAAACGCAGGTAACATGAAAACGTAAGTCGAAAAATATAAAAGAAAACAATATAAAAACAAAACTATGTAATTACCCTTGATACTAATACCTTAGTTAATAAATATAAGTTAGTAATTAATAACAATCCTTTTCTATACAAATTTTGTAAATGATTATATTGATTGTTCTAAGGACAGTTAGTTTTAAGATTAAACCACACCTGTGACATAGTGATTTTATAAATCAACAAGAAGGCTTTATTTATCGTAGTTAAGTAGTAAATGCAAATAAATGTATACAATCTATATAATATTCACTGTGATACTTGACTAACTGCTAAATAACCATAGACGTTAGAAGTCATTAGATTAATCTGTAGACAATAATTTTATTGTAATTTATCTAAAAATAATGGTGTCAATGGCTGAAATAATACATACCTACTTATCTATGACAAACTTGTACGAATATCTCAGATGTGTCTCTAATCTTATCTGATCACAATTTATCACCTGTTTACAAAGGTTGTATAATACTTAACAAAGTTACTTGTTTTCCTTATGCTTAACAACAACAGGTCCAATGTTGTCCCCTGTCGCCTTGTTGTGAGCACCGTGGGCTCCATCACAGTAAGGCCACTGGAATAAATAATAATAAAATATATAGCATTTCATGTTAATAATAGAAAATTCATAAAAAATTGTTCTTCTCTCCAAATTATAGGTATAAAATATCGTCCTTTTAGGTATAAAATATGACATATTATTATAGTTGGCTTTTAAAGTATAAATCAACAGTAGTAAGCAGTAGTGATGATGTCATCTATAGACAACTGTAATCTAGTTTTGCTCGAGGTCAACTCATGCAAGGAGCATTGCATGAGCAAAGTATTAAATAAATTGAAAATCTTAAAAACTTTAGATGGGTTAAAATATATCTTTATATATAAAAATCTCATGTCACCATTTTTGTCCGGTCTAATTTCCAAAACTACTAGATGAATTTTAATAAAATTTTGCATAGATATGTAACTTTGTCCATCTTAATATATAGGCTATATATTGTTTCCATTAATGTTGTCAATTTTTTTTTAAAGCCACCCACTTCTATTCTTTATTTTTATGTGTCATTTGTCATTATACATTCAATAAACCCAAGCAAGGGTATAGAAATATATAAAAACGTAACAAAAACATCAAACTAGTGCAATAATATCTTCTACGTTGTCACATGCAAAGATAAGCTGATAAAGGGCCATATAGGTCACACGAGGGAAATCTAACACAAATATTTTGCACAAGTATAAAACTACACTTATCACATCTTTAGCAAGATTTTTTTCTCACAATACATAATAAATTAGTTTTAAAGACTAAAACAACACATCGGAACATTTGAAAGATGCATATTTATATATATAAGGAGCCTTCGCCTTATTCATTGCTTAAATATTTAGAGGTCACAAAAGTAAAATTTTAAAAAACTTACATTTTTACTTCTCCAACATCTACAAAATACTGCTTTCTCGGTAATATCTTCAATATCAACAAAGTCTACTACTTTCTCTATGTCCTTCCTAATGGCAGGGTTGATCTGTCCACTGCCAGCTTCCCGGGCTTTCTTTATGGTCTGGTAAGACACATAGGATATGCCACCAATAGCCAGAGTTGGTGGCAGAAGAGCACACCAATCACGCACTGCAAATTAAATATATTATTTATAATATATTTTTTATAATTAAGTTTAAGTTTAGTTAGTTAAATAATGTCTATTAAATTAATTTGTGTTATACTATATGGCAATATTATAACATAACCTTGACAAAAGCTCTATAAACATACAAACAAAAACATACATCACAGCCTTATAACGACATAGCACTTAGACACCAGCTGTGTAGGGTAAATTAATCGAATTTACAAATGTCATATTTTCATATTTCATGTCTTTTATCATCAAGGTTTTGTTTACTGAAAAGTAACAATAACTTTCCAATAGAAAAGTAGTTTCAAAAATATGGCACCCCCATATTTTTGAATTTAAATGCTGGTGTCTTAATTACCATTATACTAAATTAGTATTATATTTAACATTAGTATTAAGTATTTCATCTGTATATTCAATACTTCATTTACAAATAATGTTTCTGATATACACAATAGATTTAAGTGATGTTTAATTTCAACACTTTTGGATATCAACAATTAATTGGCTGTATGCATTTTTTAAATAATGTGAAGCAAGTAATATGGTTACTTAGCTGGAGCGAAATATTATCTCAATTATGGTTATTTCATTTCATATTTACCTCAATACATGATGATAAGATAAACATTTAGGTGTGTCAAATTTACTGTAATCTCTTCTACTCTGCAGTTATCTTATCACAATTTTATAGCATAATTAAAGGTATAACAATGGTAAATTTACCTGCACAGTACAATCATGCAATGAATTATTAATTATGCCTTAGTGGGACAGAAGTAATTTGTCGGCAAGTATGTCAATAGCCTTGGAATACTTAGAACTAGCAAAACTAACCACTTTATAAGTTACATTTTACTTTCCCCTTTTTTAAGGTCTTTTCACTTTACCTTGACCTCGTTTTTGGATTTCAATTACTATTTGATAATTTTTTCAAAGTATTTGAGTTACAAAAAAGGAATATACAAATAAATTGCACTGTTTTTTGATGTCTGCTCTCATAAATGTATCATATCTTTTTCATTGCTAAAGTTATTAATTAAAATCGTAAAAAATCTTTTTGCACGAACAAATATCCCCGGCTATGGAAGCAATTGAGAAGAATAAGAAGAAAATAAAATGGAAGGAATTAAAA
Organism: Polygonus leo; assembly: GCA_018250455.1. Classification (NCBI taxonomy): domain Eukaryota; kingdom Metazoa; phylum Arthropoda; class Insecta; order Lepidoptera; family Hesperiidae; genus Polygonus; species Polygonus leo. The sequence goes on along the minus strand of DWNR01000259.1, from coordinate 14,882 downwards.
TAATAAATAACTTACCTCCTAGACGAAACCAGCCTCCAATAGAATCCGGAATTGGTAAACCAGCCAAGTAGTTGGGAATAGTTACTTTAACAATGTTGGATATAATATACATGTTGGATTCAAAATAATACTATTATGTAAAGTTATAAAAGTAAAACACGCTTCACAATTACAGGTTACAATGTAACAAGTTACACAATACACAAATCAAAGCGGCGCTGTCTGATTATTTTTTATACGTATTTTACGTATACTATGAATGACGATAATAATATGCTGGTAGATATAGTAACCACAGATAACTATATAAGTACTTAGATAGTAACTAAACTAAAATAAGAAGAATCCAAATCATACGCTGATTGGCTGATTGTGACGTTTCCATAAGGAAATGAATGTTTCCATTTCGAAAAATAGTAAGTATGCAATTGATAGGTAGTTATGGCAATACTGATTAAGAGCTTGTCAAATAGTCATTTTGATAATAATAATGTAACCAGTTCTCAAATTTTACCACATAAATAGGTAAAACAAAGAAAATTTAGATTGACCTTTTGGCAAAATCATTCCAAGACACAACGTTTGTCATACATCTATATGAATTAATGAAAAAAATACCTTGCTAAATTGGAAAATCACTTACAATATAATATATGCCCTGACTAGCCTTTAAAATTCAATTTGGTTTCTTATTTATATAGCTAGACTTGAAATTAATATTTGTAAAGTAATATTTGTTATCACTAAAAACAACACATAAATCTATCATTAAAATCAACAAGCCTTCAAAATTCAAGTTCAAAATAAAATTTAGATTATGATGTAATTGTATAAAATGTTACTTTAATTTTAGGTTTGATTATAACACATCGACACTTCAATTATACAAACAAACAAAAATGTTTCAACATTTTTTTTATATATTTTTCTTTATGTACAAATGCTTCAAAAGGCATAAACTTTCAATTTATATATTTTTTTTATACAATTCAAAAGAACCAAAATTTTAACTTTAAATTCCTGTAAGAATAAATAAGCGATTAAAAAGATGTGTTCATAATGAATGAAAAAATATTATGGATATGGGAAAAACCACATCTAATTTATTAGTTATAGATTTTCGGTTAGTTGTCCCAAGAAATACGTAAGAAGCTGGTTGAAGTTTTATAAATTGAAGACTAACTAGGAGAATATTTCCGTATTATATTCTTTTCATTCTAAAAAAAACTGTTTTATTTCCTATACTAAAGGAATTTTTACATTACCGTGTGTGGTAACACTGATTATTAAGTAACTGTCAGAGCAGCAGTCACTTTTCAAAAGCCGTTAAATATTTCTAGTATTCAAATTATATTTTATTACATACTTTTTTCTACGCCATTTATAAAAACCTGAAGAGCCTGAAGAGTTATAAGGAAAGAATAGGAATATATTAAATATTTATAAAACAATGAGATCTTTCATCTAACCATAAACTCAAAGAGTAGGCATGCATAAACCAAAAACAATAGACTATATCTTTTCAAAATTTATTTATCTGTAATCTGTACCTGTCGTCGCTTTGGATGGGTGCGCTTGCCTATCGTACGTTGTAATTATGAATCTTTTCATTAGATTTACTGAGTAATAATTCTATGTTGTAGCTCGTATGTGATAATAAAAAAAGTGTAAATAGTGAATTCCTTCGGAGGATTTGCCCAATGCTGTCGTCTGCTGAATATGGCTGACGAAAGGCTAGTGGTCCTGAATCGTTGTGACAACTTAGGGTTTGGATTTTCTCTCCTTGGTGAAGCCGGTTTGCCACATATTATATACGAAATCGAAGAAAACTCTCCTGCAGCTCGCAGCGGGGAGGTAAGTCGCGATTTCACACACCTGCATATTTGACGAAGCTCTTGAAACTGTTAACAAATACATGAACAACTAAACCACATAGTGCTTGCTGTTCTATTTTCCTTTTCCAAAACATTTACCTGTCGCCCTCTTTTTTATTATCCTATTGTATATTTGCATACATTAATCATTTTTAATGTAAACATTGCAGTTTACTATTTATGTTTGATTGGTATCTTATTCTTTACATGCCACTTAGTTCATATATTTTGTATAAATACCTTGTACATAAATGTATACTGCATTTGAAATGAAAAGTAAACCCTTTAAGAATTGTAGCAAATTTTATTGCAATGTATTTCTATTAAAATATGTCTGTCTAACTTTGTATTGTAATTTATGCACCATATGAAAATCAGCTGACTGTCAATATGATACATTCTTCAATTTCCTTATACTTTCAGTTTAGGTACAATACAGTACAGCATAATAAGAATATAAAATTCAAATTTAAAAACAGGTTTCCTTTGTCATATTTCCGGAATACATATATATTTTTATATTATCTTGTGTTTAGATGTGCATAAAAATGGTGATAAATGTTAAGGGCCCAACTTATCTCTAAAAATAAAACACGTCAATATATCAGTTTAAAATCAAAGAGATTGGTCCCAATGCACTTTCTAATCTAGCACTAGTTACCAGTAGAAATGCTTCACATACATATTACATAAATCTTGTACATGAATTAATCATTGCATACATTATTTTCTTCCCAGAGTAGTCATGTAATAATTGAATGTAACATAGAAATATATTATTCAAAGTAATCTTTGATTTATACCTTATTAAATAATAACTCTGAAATAAATGAATTTAACTATTAATTAATTTTAGGGTTTTAAGTGTAATTTACAGGTATATAGGGATGGCTAGTCCTTTAAAACTTGTTCATATAATATTGTAAACATTTCATAATAAGCTGTTTAGATGCCACAATGTTATGATATATCTAATCTTAAACTGATACAAATGACTAGCCTGCAATTGGTTCATATATAATCTTTTCAAGGATGACATAAATGCACACTAATAAATTAATAGCAGATTAATTTAAAACCAATTTTATATAAGGGTTTATTGGGAAAGGTTATTGCATGATTAAATTTAATAGAGATTAATTGATTATGTTTAAATAGTATTTAAAAATGTTGTATATGTCTAAAAACCTATAGCTAATTAATATATAGCTATAGGTTTTATCATCATTTATATTATTGTATACTGTTCAATTGTTGTCTGATGAGAAAACATATTTTTTAATATAATCTAAAGGATATGAAAAACATATGAAAAATGCAACTTTATAAACCAATAATGTGTATTTAAATGAATGTGTTAATCTGCCCATGATACCTTTCTATATAAAAATCTCATGTCACAATGTTTGTCCAGGCTAATTTCCAAAATGACTAGATTGATTTTAATGAAATATTGCACGAACATGCAACTTTGTCCAACTTAAAATATTGGCTATATTATTATTTGATTAATGTCGTAATTTTTATTGCAAATTGAAAGTTTCTGGCAGGACAATGTCTGCCAGGTCAGCTAGTATATTTGTATACACATGTATACATTTGTATACACATAATGTGGTGAGCTCAAGGCAAACTAGTTTAGGGTCTCACATTTTATGCAAATGTATTGCTCATTGTACAGTAATTAGTCAAGATGTAACATAATTGCAGAAGTAATTCAAATAAGGAGCTGGTATTTCATACATCCACTAGTCACACACCAACCAGATTATTTATTTGCACAATTCTACCTTTTTTGGCTTATTTAATGTTGCTCACCATGAGTTAAAACCTTTAAATGTCATGTGGAGATTGAATGAATGCATTGAGATTATAATTTTATAAATACATAGTATATTGTGCTGTCAATAATTTTATTACCAGGTTATAAATTAACTTCAGTTTAATCGAGCCAGTAGATATGTCAAGTGTAGATAAATTGCATCAAATTGTAGTTACTGCAATTTATGCAGTAGTAAATTAAGTATATTTCATACATACATCAAATTAACCCTCATATTCATATAAGCATGCTATTTATAATATGCTGAAAATAATAAGAAGTATTAGTATAATTTCAAGTCAACTCATTGATTCCAATTTAAATATGTAATTTCAGAATATTCTCAAACCAAGCCAAGATTTACAAATAATCCAAAGTAGTCTCACAAATTTACTGGCAGTTTATTTAAAATATAACAGCAATGCTTCAGTTGTATTCATTCACAAAAATCTATTTTTATTCTACAAATATATTCTGCAAACAATAACATAGAAATGTAGGCCTGTTATGTGTTGCAATTCTTTTATCTACCACCAACTGACAGAGTATTATTAGTTTTGATGACTGGAAAATATGTGCAATGAAGGCCAATGCCTTCATCTTTACTGAAACTATATTTGTTCTTTTATCTTCCCGGCTTGTCTGTGTATTGACATTGTCAAACTAGAGTACTACAAGATTGGATTTAAAACATCACATTCATACTGATTGGTTTAGTAGCAAATGAACTGACAGACCACAACGAATATGTAAATAGATGTCCATTCAACTTGTGGTTCACCAGATTAGATGCTACCTTATAGAAATTAGATGTTTGCTGATGCCATTTTCAATAAATATGGCTAGTAAACACAATTCTCTGAAGCAAACACCAATTTAGCTGGTGATAGACCCTGTATGCAGATGCTTCTTACATGTGACGATGGGTCAAAATTACCATCAGATAGACTGCCTGGCTGTTTGCCACATCTATCACTTATGTATTATAAAAAAAAAAAAACTATAATGGATGTTAAATTGGCACACTGGTAGTACTTCTCTGGCAACCCATTATTGTATAACCCCTTAATTTTTTTTTAATAATCTTTCATGTATGCAGGTTTGCTCACAATGTTTTCCTGTACTGAAAAACAAATGAACACTTAATTTTAATACACCCACAGTTTTGAAAACTCAGAGGTGGACGCAAGGGAATCCAATCTAGACCACGAGCATAAGAAGTTGGTTTCTTAAGCTCAAGGCTAACACTATACATAAAATTGTACAACTATCAGAATATATAACATTAACAGATTTCTTCCTTCTCACAATACACATAGCCCACTAGCAACAGTTGCTAGTTCATTATTTAATGCCCATTGATGATAGTAAGGCTCAGGTACTGTGGTATTCCTCTTCCGCGAATTTAGCATTGTATTTCAGAACTGACTACTTCCTACATAAAGTAATTGTTATTGTTTAGCAACTTGAATTCCTTAAAATTTCCTGGTATTTAAAATGACCAATAGTTTCATAGATACAATAGGGTCAAGTCAATATAAATATGATGAGAACACACCGATGATTTGATCATATTTCGCAAAACAAGTAAGCAGACTTGTAATTGATGCAAATTTTATTAATATTTGGGTGCAGCGCGACGATCTGCTTTAATTGGTCGATGTAAAGTGTCTTATTATTAGACATAATGGTGGAGCTCTCGGGCCGCAATCGAGACGACCTGATGACGCACTCGGCTAGGCAGTCGACAACCAGCGAATTAAATTTACCCACAAATTACACCAAGGACACTAGAACCACTTTAATCTAACTTGTACAATTATTTTATTACATTTAACTTCGCCTAATAGACTTATTATCCAATTTATTTCATCTACATTCTGCCCCTATAAAAATATGATTTAAAGCAAATTTCAAATCTTAGAAATCTTGATTTTTTTTTACGAATCGATTTTAGAATGTTAATCAAAAACTTTAACATATGCCACAGGATCACGTAATCTCAATTAATCCTATTTGTCATATAAAATTAATGATACCTAGATAATAAATTTACGTACTAAGCTAAATCTTAATGATTGATAAATTAAAGCCGGTTTACAGGTTAACTGAACGAACAACTTTTTCTATAGAAAGTAGCATCGCCATATGGATAATGACAAGTGACGACAAAATGTTGTAATTTATTACCGCTTTCAGTTTTCTAGCTATTCATTAGTTACCAATCAACGTGGCAGTGTTCAATAGAATACATCGACAAGGTCTTACACTACGTACGAAAATAGCGAAAATACGTAAACACCGAAATGTTCAATGCCAGTCTCAGGGATAGCGCAAAATGGTATACAATACACTATGATTGAACTTAAAATTCAAATGATTAAATATATGTTTAATAAAATCGTGATGTATCAAGTCGTAGTACCAAACAGTATTACGTAGCGTAATGGATTGCCAAGTGTGACTCATGAAGTTATAAGAAAACTTCATAGAATACGAAAATAGAGATAACGCATTGAGTTGACTACAGTTGCAACTAATCAACAAACTTATAATAAACCTACATTACTTCGATTCGTGAACGTCGTAACGTAATCAGGGTATTATGTCATATATTATAATTCGTAATTCATATTCATAACATGTAATTGTAATACGGTCGAGTCGGTTGACACTATCGGCGCACACGCACACGCTCGGCGCAACGTATGCGTGCGATATGTGCCGTCCTCCGAATTCCAACGCTACGAATAATTAATTGACTGTTCTGTCATGCCCATTTAAAGTCGTATGTTCTCAATACGCTTATCATATCAATTAAAGATTGCGAAATGTATAACATGGATAGAAGAAAGAAACACGAAAATCCAACTTTAACACCAGTATCAAAGTCCATTCACCTATACGTAACAAAATCGCTTAGATTGCAACACGTCTGTAACTAAGACGGAATGTAAAACGTACACGTAAACCGCAAGGGCTACTTTAGGATCAGCGAAGTGCATTTCGGCAAGAATTCCAACATAGGTAGAGTAGAGTAGGCTAGATTCAAAATCCCTTCAACGTTCTGAAAAGCCATCGCACGTGCGATTTTAAGCGATTTTATAAGCGGCATTGCGGCTAGCGCTCCATTATATACGACCACTACCACACATGCATAATGCGTTGCACACTTTGGAAATGCATTATCCAGTAGCTTTACGGTGAGAGCATCGTTTTATATTTAGTTCGTTACTGTTAAATGTATGTAAACCTTTGTTCATAAGTGCGATTTAACATTTCCGGATATTTTTTTTGATAAAGAAATATGTTCATCCACTAAATGCGATTTAAAATATCCAAATAACAAATAATTACACCCACAAAACCACTGCAATTGCATACAACATTTTTAATATTATAATTAGGACGTTTACGACAAAAACGAAAAAACGGAAATTGCTTATGTACTTATAAAATCTAGCACAAATTATTAAGTATGAAATAATGGGAAAACTTCCATCCTGTACAACGCGAAGAAAATTTACTTTACGACCGATTGGCTTCCTTCCACCAGTTCCTGTATACACAGGATCTAGATATATTAACTTTAAAACTGCGAAGAATATTTCGGTATCAATATGTATATATGTATGTATGTCATTTAAAATTGTTATTTGATACATTACGGCATAATAAAACCTTTAAAACAACTTACTTTATATAAGTATCACAAGCTGACCCAGCAAACGTTGTTCTACTATAAAAATTATAAAAAACTGGGGTTTGGTGGTAGAAGTGTGAAAGTTTAGGGGTATGTGTACTTTTAAAGCCAAATCATAATAAAATAAACTAAAAAAAAAATGACCAAAAAATAAAAAAATTGGAGAGGATCCCATCGGATCGGATCTAAACCATTCTCAAATCAACTTAATGTCACACAAACGAGAATTATAAAAATCGGTCCAGGCGTTCAGGAGAAGTTCAATGACTAGCATACGAACACGAAAAATATATATAATAGAGACACATCTATTTTCTGGTTATGATTACTTCTTTTACCTAGTTTTGTCATCAAGTATGGAAATACCTACAATTATTAAAAGACGTTTTGTTTATATTTTCCGCTACACCAATAAAAGCATGAAAAATTTACAGTAGAAAATAGTTGTTTATTTACCTCGGCTGTTGATATGAGCAAGTATAAATGAAATGTTACTAAAACACAAATGCCATAATGTGTGGGCAACAAGAAATGCGAGAATCGAAGAAAGCACTAATAGGGCGCAGGCCCGCTTTCCAGGCGTGGTGGGCGTTCAGCTACGATCGTGATATGTGGTGGGAGTATATATATGGACCGGGTAATGTACCGACACACCTGATTTGGTAGACCCACTAGTTTTATCACGGTTCTAAACGTAACAACGAACCATCTTGGACGGTTAGTCGTTGACAAAACTTGAAAAAGCTCTTTCCTACAATTTGTCAACTAACGGTAAAATATAAGAGACAATTGATAAGATTTTGAATGATATACACAATTGTCCTTTTTTTCTCCTATAAAAGTAGCAAACGAGCACGCAGTCCACCTCATGATAAATGGTCACTGCCCCCCATGAACTTAAAAATGCGATTGAATCATTCATACCTAAGTTTGATCACAGGTGCGTTGCTACCTCTGAGGACTATATGTTCGCCTTGTGTGTAAGTATAGCCGGCAACCATGCCTCTCCGAACCGAAACACAAGAATTGCTTCACGGAGGATTGTGAAGGTAGCGGTGATACCTCCCCGGTCTAACCGAGTTCTATCACCTAGCAAGTACTTAATTTGAACGTAATCTGATTCTATGGCGAGCACTACATAAGGGGAATTTAATATAAGCAGAAGGTCAAATGTTTCCAGAACCACAGTAAAGTCAATAAAACCCATGAAGGCTCCTATTCTATGCTACTCCATTGGGTTAAGTATTCTAACGTTCTAATGATCCTTGGGTCTTTGACGACTCAAATGGGTCAAACTGATATTGCGGTGCGCCTCTCCAAAGATGCGAACAATTGTCCTACATTGTTTGCATTCAATGAAATTAATTGTTTTGACAATATTTTACAAGTAAATATAGTTTTGAATACTAGTTTATTAATCTATTCATATGAAAGCATCTCATAGATAGAGGATCGGAATTTGTATCTCGGAAGCAGATACGATTTTTGCTCTCAATAGTGGTATGTATTAAATTGATATACATATTTATATTGCTGATATTTATTTATGATATATTTGATAATAATAATACTAATAATACCAATATAAATATGGTGATAGAATTAGCGTAATTCGACTGGGGAGGCCGCCACTTAATATCCTCCGTAAAAGAATTCTTGCGTTTTGGTTTGGAGAGGCGTGGTTGCAAGCTATACCTACAAACGAAGCAAACATCTCGGTCGTCAGGGATAGCAACGCATAAGACCTTGGGTGGCAACCTTGGGTGCCACATATGCGTTGCTACGGGTATGGAGGATGTCCACGGGCGGCAGTGACCACTTGCCATCAGGTGGACTACATGCTCGTTTTGCTGCCTTTATACAATAAAATGTGGTATAATAGAACTAAAATACAACCGACCAATTGCGAGTCGGACTCGTGCACGAAGTTCCATCCATAAAAAAGGCAAAATATTATGTTTGTTGTATGGGAGCCGCACTAAAATATTTATTGTGTTTTGTTTTCTACTATCTTTTACCCGCGGCTTCGCCCGCGGTTTTTTTTTTAATAAATAGTATTCTAAGTCCTTATTAACACCTCTTAAAATGCGAATTTGGACATATTGAAAATGTTGCAAAATCCTTTTTTTACATCGTCTGAGCCGAAATGTCAAAAACTCTAGTACAAATATTTATTTACTCCCTATCCAGTACCCAAATATAAAGTTACATGTTTTTATCTTTGAAGATGACAAAACTTCATACAAATTTTCATCCCCTATTACAAACCCTTTAAGCCTATTTTTGGCAATTTAAACTACCCTATGTTCTTTTCTAAGGTTCATTCTATTTGTGTAAATTTCATTACAATTGGTTCAGTAGTTTTGGCGTGAAACCGTAACAATCAAATTTACATTCACTTTTATAATATTAGTATAGTAGTATAGATTTCTAATATACCTATGCAGTCATATAAAATGAAGATAGTGATACATATATGCATAATCCTTTACATCTTAAAGCTTAAAATGTAAAAGCCCGCAAACAAGGCGGACAGCTAATATTTTATGCACTCCTCTTCGATAAATACGATCTACTTTTCGCTTCGTGTATAGACAAAAAACGAAGAGCTATTCGCATCTCAAATACCGAGAATTTTCCGTTCTTTTCAAACCGAGATTTTTAAACAATGAATAAAATATTTTTTATTAAAGAAGAAAAAGTAGGTACACGCCTTACAAAGCTATCACTTTTTTCTTATACTACTCGCAATGAATTGCAGACTGCTTGAAATGGTAATAGTTCTCAAAGAGACGGTTGGGATTCGAAATAAATTCCAAGACACAAACTTTGTAAAAATATGTCTGTGAAAGAAAATTAAGATGTAACGACGACGTGCATTAAAAATGAATAGATTCTAGTTTTCTTGACAACATTTCGTTTTCTTTTCCCCGTGAAAGTTGAGATCGAGATTATAAAGTTAGGAATCTTATAGAAGAAATTTCGAAAGCGTTACTCGGGGCCGACGAGATAACACATTCTCTTTGAAAAGTTGACCTGGAGCCACGTTTTCTATATACATGTATAACTCTTTCAACTCCAATTTTTAGAGCAACTAAATATAGACTGCAAATTAAGTTTCATGGGCGCGTGAGTCACGTATACAAAAAAACTCCGTAATTTTCCTTTTATGTTTAGTGATCAAATTAACGTTAACATTTAAAAGCAGCTATTCACTAAATTTCGCAATAATTACTAACTAATTCGTGATAGAAAATTCGGAAACTTTAGCCGAAGAAAGTTACCGACCACACGGGCTGAATAGAAATGGAAATGTAAGGTTGGAACGGCACGAAATATTTAACTGGGCTCTAATAGGCGGCAGAATTTGGAAAGTTCAGCAGTAGTAGGTATTTATGAAATGTATAAACCACGTCACGATAGCACGCGTTCAACGGCTCGACGTTATTTCCGGTTAATATTTGGTTCATATGGACTACCTACATACTTATCAATACATATACCATGAAATATACGTATCTATTATATATATTTCTTGCGTTCGTGTGTTAGTCATTGAACTCCTCAACGCCTGGAGCAATTTTTATGTTTTTTGTGCGACATTAAGTTGATTCGAGAATGGAATTCACAATCATTCAATCAATGGGATTCATATTTTTACCGATAGACTTATATAAGTGCAATATTTGCCTATGTACAAAATGAACGTTTTGACATTGACTTTGATTTTGATCCAATAGGTGATAAGGGTAGTTCACCCCAACAACTTATTTTTTATATTTTGGAAAAATTGTTTGTTTAAATTTTTTATGATTTGGCTTTAAAAATACATACACCCCTAAAGTTTCACCATTTTTTAATATTTTTTTAAGGCAGAACAACGTTTGCTGGGCCAGCTAGTATACTTAAAAGATGGTATACAATACAACTATACTTAAAAATTCTCAGCTCATTTAAATTTCATGTATACAAAGCATGAAAAGTCCGATACATTGCGTCAAATGGCAGAGACTAAGTAGAAGTGACTTATAGGTAGGTATTCTGCCGTGTGGCTGAAAAAAGAATTAAAACTGGAAAAAAGAATTAAAACCTAATTCTGTGATGATAAAACCCTAGTAACACAGCTATCATCAAATTGATTAGTTGAAATTATTTGCCTGGAAATAAAGCATATAGTCTAGTTATTTGTCTTCTGTCCCGGCTGAGCCCTTAGCTGGCTCGCCACAAAACATACGGTAAAGCTGTAAAGGCCATGTAGGGCAAACAGCAACTACACATTCGAAAAAAAAAAAGTCAAAGTAAACTTCCACCCCGACTAAGACACTGACGTCAATTTTTTTTTGTTTTTAAATACATTTTTATCTTAAGCATACGTTATATACTGTGATAGTTAAATATAGCAAAAATAAGAGTATTTTATAAATTTATATGACTTATTAAGTCTTTATCTTGACGAGTAACCGAATCTAAAAAGAGACAGGATACGAAATAAAAAGAAAAGAATTAGAAGAAAGAAAGATAATTTTACGTAGCAACAGAGCGGCATCGTAATTATTGTGTCACACGTCGCCGGGTCGTCAGATGTCACTTTTTGATGTCAATTTGGATTTTCTTTGCTGAGACGAAAAGAAAAATTCCGTCGACAGGATTCACGTCTTCAAAGCTGTTTTCTCTCATATATAATATACATTTGGTTTTATTTATTTACAAGATATTCATAAATTGCTAAGTTGCTTTAACCTAAATTAAGAGCCTGGATGTAGGATCCATTAAAACGCAGCGTAGGCATATTTTTAAACTATAAACAACCGTAGCACAAGAGCCTTTTCAATTTTTTTTATCGTGTAAAGGTAGCAAACGAGCATACAGTCCACCTGATTTTAAGTGGTCACTACCGCCCATGGATATCAGTAATCATCCCCAAGTAGAATTAAATCATACCTAAGTTTGATCACAGATGCGTCGCTACTCCTGAAGACTAAAATGTTCGCCTCGTGTATAAGTGTAGCCGGCAATCACGCCTTTCTAAACCGAAGCACAATAATTGCTTACGTAGGATTATGAGGGTGGAGGGGATACCTCCCCGGTCGAACTAAACGAGTTCTACCACCTGTCGATCTTAAGAGCCAATCTTGAGCCTGGATGTAAGATCCATTAAAACGTAGCGTAATGATGTTTTAAAACAACCATAGCATACGAGCCTTTTCAATCTTTTCCACCCATCCTTAAATCCATCATTCGATCCATCCGTATTATATAACATACCTCTGTACCTTATAGTCTTCACCGCAACAACTTCAACTTAGCAACGAATATATCGTATACATTTCATAAAGCACCCATACAAATTTTATCACCCCTTTACGTTGGTTTAGAAGTAAAATTTTGAACTATATTGTATACATGCTTTATATTATATTTTGCCCCTAAAGTTTTATTATACATGTATCGTGTCACGAAATTTACTTCAATAACAATTTCTGTTACTATACCGCTTACATAAAAAAGCGGTAAATAGAAATTTCTTATACATATATGTATTCTTGGGTATAAAACTCACTCTATATCTATAACTTATGACCACTTAATTACATTGTGTTGTATTACGTGAGCATAATTTTATCATATATTATTTAAATTAACGCTGACCCTAAACATAATATATTATTGTGTTATCGTATTAAACTGTTGGCTGTGATAATTTGAGTGATAATATGTTGGAAAATAAGTTATTAAGTTCTAATCCATATAAACTATATGTCTCATAAAAAGCCCACCATCATAACTATTGTTTCATAGTTATGCTATAATAGCTATTGCCCGCGGCTACGCATTAAGCACGATACTATTTTAATATTAATAAATTGACTTCTTGGCGGTATATCAAGATAAACATATGCAAATTATAAGTTACAACATAAGAAATACAACTGTGAAAACCGCATCTAATTTTGGCGTGATGCGAGTGCAAACATACAGACAGATAAACAAAAAATTTTTTTTTTACTTCTGTTACTTTAACAAAGACGCTCCACATTCATTTTTCAGAAATATGTATATTTAAAGTACAGACTACGTCCAGTAACAATTTTATTATATACGTACAGATTTACCAACAATAAATTTGAATCATATTAGGTAACAATAATACAATATAAACGATCCTCGCGTAATAGCTCGCTTACGCAAAATAAATCGTAAGCATTCTATACATTTATTTCCGAGGAGCAGACGAAGCAAATTTGTACTGCCTCATTTTGATAGGATGATATCACGAAAACTCCAATTTATTGTCTGCGAATAAAATTGTTCCTTTCATAAATGTCTGATATGAACATTGTTAAAAGTATAGAATGCAAAAATATAAAATCGACCGCAAATCGGTACATAATATACATATCGGTAAATAAAAGATTGGAAAGATACCTCTGTGTGTGATTTTAAAATAACAACTTTCTGTAAATAGTTCCCATGATCGCCAAACGATAAGAAATATAGTCTTCAGCATAAGTAAATAAATAAAATAATACTTTCTAGGTTAGTATCGCAACTTAAAAACCCAAAACATAAATCAAAATTCATTATTTCGAATTCTGGAATCGAACCCTGTCCGTGATAAGCCAGTACGCGGCCACGGTGGTTAGGGTACAAAAAAGATTAGATAACAAAAAAGAAAGTTCTCTTCATGAACAATCCTTGATACGGCCTTTCAATAACAAACCCGACTAGCGATAACTCAAACTTTACCAAAGTTAGTATAAAGGTAAGATCCTTGAGACCTGTAATAATTTCGATGCAAAGATAAAATAAATATTGGAAGAATTGGTTAAGTATAAAAGCAGTGGTGGATCTCGTTTAGATCGACCTAGGATGTACCACCGCCACCCTCATAATCCACAGTGAAGTAATTATTGTAAGTCGGTATGGTTGCTGGCGATACTTAAACACGAAGCGAACATACTAGTCCTCAAAGGTGGCAACGTATCTATGATGAAACTTAGGTGTGATTTAATTGTATTTGGAGATGATTATTGATGTCTATTTGTGGCAGTGACCACTTACCATAAGGGGGACTGCAAGCTCGTTTGCTACCTTTATACGATAAAAAAGTAAGTATTGAAACAATCTTCCGTATGCATTGTGTTCGTAGCCTAATCCTTACAAAGTACTTTTCTTTGGACGGTAGTCGATATACATCAATCTGCGGCGACGACAGCTCATAATTTATGGCTCGCGACCTATGAGCTGAAATTACAATTAACGAATATAGCTACACCCTATTTATTTCTATACTTCGTCGTTCCAAATATTCTCATTGCGGCTTATTACAAATTACGTAATAATGTAAATGAGGCAGGAACCTACAACCGCTTCGTACTACTAGCAAATAATATCAGTATGTGTATGTATTTTTATTTATTTATTTATTTTACTCTTTATTGTAATTATAGTTAAATTACAAAGGGCGGACTTAATGCCTTAT
>DWNR01000258.1:0-22315 GCA_018250455.1 Polygonus leo | reverse complement strand
ACATACTTGCCTAGCTTCTTCCACTTTCATAACTCTCCTCATACAAACACGCCGATTTCGGAGACTCTTGACACCTTAGAAATATAAGGCTTTTTATTTTATTTTATTTCAATCATCGCTTGCATAAACATAAGTATAACGTTTGAATTTGACAAAAACATTTTTTTATCTATACTAATAGTATAAAGCTGAAGAGTTTGTTTGCTTGAACGCGCTAATCTTAGGGAATACTTGTTCGAAATGAAAAAATATTTTTGTGTCCATTTTGAGAAAGATTATATATAACATCACACTACGACTAACAAGAGCATCAACGCGAATGTAAGAAGTGTATCCACGATACATGTTCCAAAAACGGGAAAAAATTGACCCCCTCTCTTATACGACGCAGCTAGTTTACTAAAAGACTTAAATCATTCTCATTTCTCACAGAAGATTCGATCTTCGAAGAATAAAGTGTTACATAATAAACATTTGTATGTAATAGCGAAAGACAACCATTCGATTCAGCATCAAAACCTGTTATTATTGGCAAGCCGTTCAACTGTACTCAAGAAGTGAATGCGCTCGTCGATACGTAGACGGCTTATCTTGCACACAATGCAGGTCAGACTGCCACAGAATATGATTAATATAGATTATAAATAATGTTTATTTTAAAAATGGTGGTAGTTTTTTACCAAGGAATTCTAGATTTTGGCACAAATAATTTTTTTTTTTAAATAAGTTATTTTAGGTTTTTAAGTCAGGAATTAAAAATTAGGTTAATATAGTAAAAATCACGTGTTTTTAACGTGATGATGATGAACTTTCTTGTGGTATTTTTTTTATTTTTTCATAATAATATTGCATAGGCAATAGTTGTTGCAACTTTTTTAAAAAACTATACAAGAAGAATTGTTTATATCGCTTATTCTTAGATAAGTTAAACAGCTAACATAAATGTATGTTACTTACGTATTTACAAAAAATAACATAAATCTGTTTATAAGTTGAGCTTAAATCCTACTTAATCTGAACTTCATACATTCTGAGCCTAATGTTATACTACCTACCTAACACATATGTGTTATATAATAAACATTTGTACGTAATAAGAAATGATAACCATTCAATTCAGTCTTAATATCGGCAAGCGGTTCAAATGCACTCAAGAATTGAATGCGGTCTCGTCGATACGTAGACGGCTTATCTTGCACACAATGCAGCTCAGACCGCCACAGATTATATCAATACGATTTATTCTAAACATGGCGTCGATTTCACAATTTTTAGAATTTGAATTCGAACTCTAAATATATTTAGAATCGGAATTTTGGGTATACATTGGTTTGCGTAGATTCATTTGTTTTAGGAATGCCATTTTTTATTGATGTTATATGAGTTTTAGGTTAAGGTTTGTATAGAACCGGCTATACTTAAACGCGTGGCGAACATCTTAGTCCTCAGGGGTAGCAACGCATCTGTGATCAAACTTAGGTATGACTCAATCGTACTTGAGGATGATTACTGATGTCCATGGGCGGCAGTGGCCACTTACCATCAGGTGGACTGCATGCTCGTTTGCTTCCTTTACAGAATAAAAAAAAAATGCAACAAAAATTTAACCAACGGTCACTCAACCAAAAATCTATGTCATTTAGTACATGAGCACCACAGAGAGACAATGGGTCAATTGAATTGTAAGCACACGATACCCAAATATCCACCATTGTTCAGTTATTGGGTGCCAGCTGATGAACTATCGATTAGATGTTATGTATAAAACAATGTGACAATTAAATTATTTTTTGTCGTCAAAACCTATGGGGCGAATAGAATAACACTTGTATGAATGGTAATGATAATGTTCGTGAATGAATTTCTAATAAGCTATCATCTGCAGTAAGGGACCATCCTAAAGTTACGTCACATTTTAAGGGGGACAGAAGGATCAATAAAATGTGACAAAGTGCGACAATTGTGCCTCTCCCCCCACTTGTCACTCACATTTTGTTGACAAGTTATAAGTTTCATCACAGCATTAAATAATTTATCAAGTGTAATGAATTAGGTACAAGCTGTAACTAAAACTTTGTATGATTTTGCGCGCACGAGTTCACGCTATAAGGCAATAAGGTCCAAAATTTGTTTTAAAGGGGAGTGAAACCGGGAGCGTCTTTCAGACCAGAACCTTGATTGATCCATGTAATAAAGACTTCGTGTAGTACGTCCAGGGTGGTTCCACCGCCATATTTAGCGTGTTGTGTAGACTTAGTGTTTTAGTTTATACAATCATAAGGTTTCATAATATTAGGCAATTTAATTTTTGATGGAATTTTTTTTCGAGCACCCTACATTTTTAGTCGCATATTTGCACGCCAGTTCAATTTAAAACATTGTTTTGGGCCAGAAAATCCAATAAATTTTAATAATACACATTACGTAGGCCATTTGGATTCAGGCTACTGAGTTTTAGGCCAATTGCTTTCAGGCCATTAAGTTTCAGGTACATTACATAACCCTACCTACTAACATTACTTACGCAAACCACAATCTTAATTCACATCTTAATTTTCTGATTGGATGCAAATCGTTCGCAAACCCTGGATCCTCTACGTTTTTAATCGTATTAAAACAAAAAATTACCATGCCGTCCACAGATGGTAAGTGGTCGCTGCCTCAAATAAACATTAGTAGTCACCTCAAAGTACAATTGCATCGTATCTGAGGTTGGCTACAGATACGTTGCTACCCCTGAGGACTAAGGTGTTCGTTTGTGTGTAAGTACTCCCGGAACCACGACACTCCAAACCGAAACACAAGAATTACTTCACTGTGGATCATAAGGATGGCGGTGGTACTACCTCGGTCGAACTACATGAGTTCTACCACCCGGCAAATTACCATTATTAATCATACATTTTAATATTAATCTTAAATTATCATTAGCTTTTCGGTGAAGGAAAACATCGTGCGGAAACCTGCATACCCAAGATATTGTAAAAGAAAGGGTATGTGAAATCTACCTATTCGCACTTGGCCAGCGCGATGGACTATGGCCTAAAACCTTCTCATTGTGAGAGGAGACCCGTGCCGAGCAGTGGGACAACAATGGATTGTAATGATGATGATGATGAATCATCCATTGCCAGAAAGTAACGCCTGATACTATTGAGGTTTTAGATAGGTATTCTTAGCTTAGTACATGCGGTATGATTTTCGTCGGATCGTATCAATTTAAACTCGTTCCAACATGTTGTCGGTATTATTCCCCGCGCGTCCCGCCACGTCACGCGACGTGCCGCGCCCGCATTTGCATCGGTTTCCGTTAAACCGAGGAAACAGACGGACTTACGCTATATTTATGTTCAACTGACGGATATGACGGCTTGTTGGTCAATTGTCTGCCGCTTTGGGCATTAATGTCGGGTCTATGACTAAGTACTTAACCGGTGCCGTCTTGGACTTTAAGGGATGTGAATTGCCGGGCCTATATCAATGCAAAGATATCAAAGCCATATTAGGGCCAGGTAATAGATAAGAACAGCAAAATTTCAGATCTAAAGCAATCCATGTAAAATAACCAATTCATTTTGGGGCTCTGAACACTTATCCAGAGTGGTCAACCGAAAAGAGACCATGAATTTTCCACTTCTAAAAAAATATTTGCATGGAAGAGACAACGATCTCTTCCATTATTTTTCCATATAAATAAATTAACTAAATGAAAAAAATAAGAAGAAGATAATATATACATAACAAAGAGACCAGACCTCCGACCACACAGTTCATACGGCACCTCAATTTCCGAAAAAAATGGATCTTATTATGAGTGTATCGCTGCATCTACATGATAATTTCATTTCTCGGCGACAAGAAACCAGTCCTCGGTCCGAAATAAAATTAAGATATTCTAAACCGTAATAAACATAAGGAGTGTGAACCAAGATACGGGGATTGGAGGAGAATTTATTGTTTTACATTTTTAGGCCACGTATACATAACTATGCTAAAGACAGAATACAAAAATTTACTTACCAAATCTAATAAACTGGAATTAATATACGCCTAATAGGAAGGTAACGGGCAATTTCAAATAATTAAATTATACTCGTACTTAAGTGGCAAATTTTGCCGTTCAATGTTTGTACAAGGACACTTTTGATTAGGTTCGCCATTTCGAAGAGAGATGAGCCCGTGAAAAACGAGTTTCAAGGTTTAAGATTATTTATTTCTTACCATAATAACAATTTTAGTTTGCCAAGTTAAATCAGAATCCTCTGTGAAGCCATAGTTAAACGAGAGATGGCCATCGTAGTCCTCTCTAATATCAACACGTCTGATAGGACTATAAGAAAAAAAAATTATATCTGATATTAAAATGGGTCGATGACGGCAGAGTTGTGTGCTACTTCTATATGGCGTAAAAAGTGTGTTCTCTTCAGCTCTCAGTAAACAACCACGAATATTATCGAACAAAAACTTAACTACAGGCATGCTGCATTTTGATTCCCTAAATTTGCTCTTAGTATGCGTGTGTCGTTGACAATTTTATCAGAATCCCCACAGGAGCCGTGGTAAATGTGGTGGATGATAAAACTGTATTCAACAAATAAATTGATAAGATTGCCAACGCGTGCCACAAGATGCTCGTCTGTATTAATGTCGCGATTAGAATGATAAATATTGGCTTTTCAAACCTCTAAAGGTTATTCTTGTTTTTGTATTTTTAAGCCACTTTTTTGGGATTTCCTAAAATACGGCAGGTGCGGCGAAGTGACACTTTGGGGACCGTTTTTTGTACGATATGTCGAATAAGCTGAGTCAGATTGGTTTATCGAAGCTAATGTAACGTCACGCTAGAATTTATAGTTAATTGATTGTTCATTACATTGTTGTTTGTCAGGTGGTAGAACTCGACAGTTCGACTGGGGAAATACCACAAGTGCTCTCCGTGAAGCAACTCTTGTGTTTTGGCTAAGCCATTGCGTGATTTCAGGCTATACTTATACTCGAGGCAAACATCTTAGTCTTCAGGAATAACGACGCCTGTGGTCAACATCAGGTACGATTCAATCGTAGTTGAAGTTATGTACCTACATTATGGTACGTTATGGGCGGCAACGACTACTTACCTACCATCAGGTAGACCACGTAGGTCGTGTTGATAAAAAGATAAGGTGAACCAGATCAGTTTATCGAACATATATTGTAATGACACGCTTAGAATTAATTGTTAATTGTTATTATATTACATTATATTCAGCTCCGTTGTGAATGATCGCTCTTTCAATTTTTTGGTAAGTAGTTTTATCTATGGACATCTGTAACGAGCTCCTTAGAATTATTTCCTTATATTTTGGAATAATTCGGAATTGTACAAAATTACTAATATACTTAGCCAATTTTATTACTATACAGTAAAGCATTAAAAACCTCTTTCTTACTCATTCATTAGCCTTTTGTGGCCCACAAATAGACATATTATCTTCTATCTCTCAATTTCAAAATTCATTCGTCCATTGTGACGATTTGAACAACGAACTTCTAAGCAGAACCCTACAAACTAAATACTAATTTATTACTAACTACTAACTAACTACTAGACCGCTTACGAGCGACTTCTAAATAATTTCACGGTTAATATACTCATAGTAAAGGTTTATTTCGCCCAATTCCGAGCGTCCTCATTTGGCGCCGCCGCCAGTTTGGCGACGTTTCGCGCACACCGTGACGGCGAGCGTCGTTTAGCGTCGTCTGGACCACAGATCATAAAAAAGTAATAGGTATTTTTTATGGTCTGTTATGAAAGATGTAATGCGGCAGGTCATGCTTGTTGTTGGCGTGGCGACGCTCCGACTTACAGCGACGTAGTCGACGTGAGTTGTGATGGGTGTATTGATGTAATGAGTATGCTATGATGAGTGTGCTGGTTTCTATGTTTTAATGTTTTCAGGGGAGTTTCAAAACTTCGCCTACATTAAGAGCTTCTTATGCACCCTTTTTGTAGACCCCATATACCATAGCGTTCTGAGAATACCACAGGAGAATTAATTTCACATTGATCATATCGTGTAGAGACTTACACGCAAATCAATTGATTTGAACGCTGGACCTCCAGTCCCTGAAACCGAAATCCTAACCACTAGGCTATCGCTACTACTGCTACTACATCTATTTTTTAATACAATGCTTGTAATACTTCGTCACTATGTAATTACAATGTCCGCTTTGTAGACGCCGAGAATTGTGCAAAAAATAGCATTAGACAATTTTCTCACACTACTTTGTTAAATAGAACATTAGAAAACATTTGTAAAGATAACCTGACTACAAAAAGAAACTAGATTACTCAGACACAAGAATTTGATTATCTAAGATTCTTAAATTAATTTTATAGTAAAAAATGGCAGTAGTACAAGGCGTAAATATGATTAAAATGCTAATTATTTCACTTTCGCTTTAGACATATCAAATACTTCAACATCACAGTGACTGTAGAAAAGGTGGTAGAATTCATAAAGTACATATGTTCAAAGAGGTACCACCGCTATTCTCATAAATCTAATTAGTATTATTAATGCAAGTGCAAGTTTTTTTGCTATGCTTTCACGCTTTCATTACTGAAGTTATCATTATGAAATTCTGCACACATATTATCAGGTCTACAATTCAACTTAGAATATATTTTATCCCGAAGAAGTATACAGTTCCCGAGGGATAAAAAATGGTATAGATTTAAAATAGATAATAACATTGTGTAACATCACATACGAACTCCCAGGCAAAAGCTGCTTCTCTATAAAATTAATATTTTGATGTCTGTTAAAAGGCCTTACTTAAAATAGAAACGATCATCTTACGAGGAGTAAGGTGCTGCAGACTCTGCAGAATCTAATATAAAAGAGGACTACAACATTTTAACTTACCAAATCCACTTGCAAGTGGACATACACAATAAACATCCACATCACACCAAAATTTTCAAAAAATCAACAGAACAAAGCATTAAAATCAAATCAACGAACGCTAGATTTGCAGAACAAAGTTCCCGAATTTGGAGCCGTAATAAAAGAGAAACTTAAAAGCTCGGAGCGAAGCTTTTGCATTACTTTATCTCCTTCCCACGTACCACAATAATAAGTTTCACCTAAACAAACAGCGGCATTTGCGATCTGTGGCTAATATTTAACGGTATACAAACAAACACCGTTCACATCTTAGACACGTACCGTCCGTACTGAATTTCAAATGGATTGTTCTCGGAAAGGTTGCCAATTTGACAAAAAACTGAAGACATTTTGTGGGGAAACGACTTTACGGATTAAACTTATTAGTGTTCCGTCAAGGCTGTCAAGGGCCTATTACTCCTTAAGGCTTCGATGCCCCTTCGTCCGCCGATATAGAGCTGCCTTAATCCGTAAAGATAGACGTTCTACAAAATGTTGAGTAACTAAAATATACTTCAAAAATAATAAAAATATTAAAACATTTTCGAACTTTGTCCACATGTCCACAAATCATTTTTTCAACCGTAAGAAGCGTATTTGCAAAATGCATCATCAAAAATAGTTGCTATTTTTAAAACTAGTAGCTATCGTTAAAACATGTAACAAGAGAATAAACTAGAATAGAATAGAATATTTTAAGGCAGTACGGAATCCTTCATGATCGAGTCCGACTCACACTTGGCTGGTTTTTTTTTTTTGTAAAACGCCGCGAATAGCCGTTCCAAGTATAAGTTAACTTCAGTTCAGGTGAATTCGAAGATACTATACAAGTATAGAGACTTTAATAACGTAATAACAATTTTATACACGAGTTTTGCCAGGTGGTAGAACTCATGTAGTTCGGCCGGGATGTACCACCGCTACCTTCATAATCCTTCGTAAGTAAGTCCTTAGTAAGTAAGTAGTAAGTCTGTTGTAGGATAGTTATAAAACCTTCGCCGCCGCATCCGGAAAGACGAATGCAGCGACGAAGGTTATAGGAGCTACAAGACAAAAATAAAAACAATTTTAAAAAAGGGCACGGACGAAAGGTCTGTTGAGATGTAAAAAGAAAAAAAAATCCTTTGTGAAACAATTCTTGTATTTCGGCTTGGAGAGGCGTGGTTGCCGGCTATACTTACTCAGGGGTAGCAACGATTCGGTTGACCTCAGGTACGATTAAATCGTATTGGGGATTACTAACGTCCATTGGCGTCAGTGATCACTAACCATCAGGTGGACTACATGCTGTATGCATAATAGGATCTGTATTAACAGGATCTGTATACTGATGTATTCCGTTCGTCCATCTGTCACTTCATTTCATATTTAAGTCATTCAAGAAAACCTCTAAAGCTATTCACCAATTCATTCCTCAATTTAAAACTGTACAAGAATCAATAGAAATGTTGTCATCTGGAGCAAATCAAATCACCCAATACAAATATGATTACCGTTTTTCAAACCTCCAAATACATTAACGATGAATTCGCAAGCGTAGCTCCATTTGAAACGGTCGTCAACCAAACATAATTACACATAATGTTACGTACCACCATTGAAACGTATCGTCAAGAATTTTACGCCTATTTCTCCACAAAGGACCCAAGGGCTGACAAACAAGGGTGATGGATGTGTCGGCGGACACAAAGGCCATTGACAATGTTCCTACCTCTATACCCAATTATCTTTTCACGTGCCCAAGATTCGGTCCACCCGCGTCGAGCCAGTAGGCAAAAAAATGATATATTTGGTGTTTATAATGATGTAAGGAAATACAATGATTTAAAAGACAATTTATAAATTAATTAGAGTAGGTACTATATTTTTTATTACTGAAGTGTAGTTTGCCTTAAATGAAATTAATAACGTAAGATATAATATAATATTGTTAATCATACAGAATAAATGAAAAATTGAAAAAATCGACATGAAGTGTTGTGAAACATCCATTTAACAGAAGTGATTTAACCAGTATATTTTATCTATAAGATACACAATGCTTAAAAGCAACGGTAGTACTTAGAACTGCAACCAAATAAACAAATGTTTGTAACCTATGTATATTTCAGATGTCTTCGCAATAGTGTCGAGGTTTATATTGATATTTTATATCGACATTATTTATTCGCCAAGTGTATATTGTTTCCAAAAAATACACAAGTTAATGTTGATTAAATATATTTTATAAAACAATACACCTTCAATATAGTGTAAAAATATAAAGCGACATATGAAGCACTTGACTTAAATGTGTCAAGTACACTTGATCATGAGATTGTAGGTGACTTTATTGAAGGTAAGCTCATCTCAACATCATTAGGCTGGACGTAACATCATGAATCTTCCCCAGCCGCGTGGCGCAGGACCGCTGGTGCAGCTCGCAGCAGTAAGCCCTCGTGAATCGCTGGCCACAGTACTGACACTTGAATAGACCTGACCGCCGACGGGGCAGGTCTAGGACGTGACGGCAAACACAGCAATCCCTGAAATATTTTTTTTTAATGTTTAGTACAGTTGATATTTGAACATGGTACTTTTCATTGAGTTTTGTATACATCTACTTTTACTATTAATCAGAAATGAAAAGAAATTTACATCAACTATACCTCGTCTTTCCTAATTCGTGCTTCTTTATGTGGTCACTTAATTGTGATGGTCTCATAAAAGCAGCTCCACAAATATTACAAACGTAATCAGATTCAATGGCTTTAGACTGGGAGCCCTGCAGTCTAGATAAGTAATAGTAATAGTCTATATTTGGTACATAAGATAATAATCTTCTTAATGTTTCCTGCGTAGACAACCTCAACAAAGCCAATAAACTAACAGGATCTGTATTAACAGCTATTGCTATTCGTCTGTCTTCTCTTTTAGGTGAATTCATTTCTTCTATAACAGTATCGGTTTTTGAATAATATATTGTTTTAGATAATGATCGTGTAACCTCTGTAGATATTTCCTTAGTGGGTATAGTTACGGATATTTGAACAGAACAGGGGCGATACGTCTCTCCAACCGAGGAGTCTTTTAAAGTAATTAGGTTTTTTCTTCCTATTTCTTTTAAAAGAATATTGTTCATTTTTGTTAAATTTTCGTCCATGTGCTTAATTCTATCAAAGCTTATCTTTGATGTGTATCTAGTACTTTGAGAACTAGTATCACCTAAGCTACATATAATAGTCTCATTCCTTGCCATGCCATAACTATCGCTTTTAGTGATATTTACACTTTTCTTCTCTAGATTGGTTAGTAAGTCAAAGTGTTTATTTAGTCGTGGGCATTTCTTTGTTTTCATTTCGCCTATAAAATTATTAATTGAATTTATTAAATTATCAAGTTTATCTTCGATGCAAGCTAATGAATTCTGTTTCCATACGATTTCAGCGCTTTGTGCATTTTCTTGTGATGTTACCACTTGGTTTAAGTCCTCTGTACATATTTTTTTAGAAAGTGCTTGTTCCTTATTTAAAGTGTAATGAGATTTCGTTTGTGTACAAGTTTCCAATAAAGTATTGGTACCTCTACTGTTTACTACAATATCATTTTTGCCGGGATATCTTTTTTTGGGATTGGTTTTAAAATTATTTCGATCCAAATTTATACTATTATCTAGTTTATTTTCTTCAGAGATAGTATTACAGAATGGTTTATATTCGCGTTTAGCTAAACGTTTTTGTCTTTCTCTTTCTAACATAATAAACCGCCCCTGTGATGACGTAGGATAACAAGATGAATTTCTTTCAAACGGAGTGTGCTTTCTCTGCTCATGCTTATTTATATTTCTTAAGTACTCATTTTGTGGTTGTCTTATGTAACAATTGTCATTGGCGTTATATAAATCTTGGATTAAGTCTTGAAAAGGACTAGGCTGCTTATATTTCAACTTGGTATTACAATAGTTTGCAATAGTTATTGGAGTATCATGTGCTTTAGGTACATATTGTAATGAAGCTGTGTGTCTCATTTTGGTATCTGTGCCATGTTTTTTTCTTAATTCATTAATGTAGTTATTCCAATTCTGAGCATCTTTTTCTCTTTGACGAGCAATTATCATTTCTTTTACTAGTCTCTTCAATTTGGCATTTTTCTCCATAGTTTTTAAAAGAAATTGTTCTTTATATAGGTTTAAACAAGGTTGACATGATGTAGATTTATCAGTACCTTCTTTTTCGTGACTGGTTCTGCGCCAGTCATCACAGAAGTCAGTATCTTTATAAGTTACCTGTCCTTCAACACTACCATTTTGTTTGATGGTCGATTCTCCTTTAGTATTATTTCTATGTTGGATTGGAAAGTTTATAGTGTTTGCATTTATTAAATGTGTACTTAAGCTTTGAGAAGTGGAATAATGTGGCTCGGTATACGAATTTATATAATTATACCCAGTAATAAATGAACTATCCTCACTTTGGATTACTATACCATTGTTAATAATATCATCTTCGTAATAATTATTTCTTAATGATTCTTCGCTTCTATTGTAACTTCTTATGTTTTCTGACCAAGTCATGGTAAAATAAATTTCACGTCGACACTTTGGCAATGTTCACAATATTTGTTTTATTAGGATTCTCGATTTCCAAAATTATAATTTTATCACAAGAATTTACTCTACTGCAGGGACTTATACGTCAATTTGACGTAAGATAATCTGACAATAATATATTTTTATTTCTGAGTAATCAGGAGTATCATAGATCCAAAACTTTATGCAAGTACCAGATGAAGATTTTTTTAGTTGCATTTGAATAAAGATTATATTTTTAGATTACTACAATAAAACTATCAACATATGTCTAGGCTCGTTTGATATGGTGTATAAAAAATCCTGCGCACCACAATAATGGTTTAATAACGACGAAATACAATAAGAAAAGAAATACAAGAAACAAGATAACTGATGATCTTATTTATAATTGTATTTATAACTTTGGCATTATTTTTAAGCAGGGATGAGCCGAAATATCTGGTAGGCAATAAATTTACGTTTTTAGATGGAAACAAAATGTAAATAAAGACATTTAAGTCCTAAACCGTCGACGAAACAATGCAATGGAGTTAAGGACCTCCGCACGACTGAGGTGTGTGGCCTCCGATTTTCCCTTTAAAGAATACGATCAGGTAAATAAATGAGAGATCAAAAACAGATAAATAACAAATAAAAGTCGTAGGTCCATTACAAGAAATTCTTTTGTAGATTAAAGGAGAAACTGATTTTATCTCTTATATTAAACTGTGATCGATATCTTAAGTATGTAGTTATTAATAAGGATTAATAAAATTATTTATTATGCCTCTATTTGTATTTAATTTAAATTGATTAGAAATGACGTTATTTTTATATAGTTTGTATTAAGGTACCGAACGAGCCTTAACGCCACGTGATAGTAACTGACTATTGCCGTCATGGACATTTGTACAACTTTGGACAACTCCAAGTACGATTGAGTTGCTTTACAGAGGATTATGAGGGTATCGGTGGTACCTTATCGGTCGAAATACACAAATTCTCTCACCTGGCAAAGGTAAGCTGCGATATAATAATTTGGAAAGTATATACGAATTTATTATGAAAAATGGCCATAGTTAGTATTAACAATAATGCATCTACTTTAAAACAATTTAGTACCCCAAACACCGATTGCGATCTACGATCTGAAATAACTATAAAATAAACGCCGCTCATAAAATTACAAACTCATCGACATTATACAACCTATTTAGATAATGCATCGTCAAAACATGCTCCTTTTGTCCCCTTTTTTATTTAATTTCCAAAGTTATGTTTGCATTTTTATTAGTTTCTTCAGTTCATGCCCGCCCGTGCCTCGTTCGCAGGTTGTCATACGATTATGCTAATCATCCCATAGAATATTCATAGAAAAAAACTACCCCAACACCCTTACAAGTTCTCTTGTTGTCATATTTTACTATTTGTCTCGTGCTTAACTTTTTTATTGTAATAGGTACGTTCGTCGTATTATTTCATTTAAAGTTCACATAAAATGTCATCTTAGTTACTAAAGCAAGAATTTTTCAAAATAATGTCATTTTTTAATTTGACAGCAAAATAGTATCTCTAATATCACCTAAGTGTGATAGTAGTTATAATTACGGCTGACGAAAAACAAATAGTCATAAAACTTAATAATGTAGTTTTTCAAACGTCTCCACAAAGTTTTAAGTTTATCGACCTGTCATTAAACTCTATAAAATTTCATAAGTGTCATAAAAATTTAAACCACTACTTTTTAAGTAAATATTACGCACGTGAGTAGCGATGCACGACATAGATATTTGAATTTTAAATTGAGCATTTAATTCAATAAACCTGCCATATTATAACATAATAAATAAACTTGAGGTGACACCATAATTATAACTGCTTATATTATTACGAATGGCTATAAGTTGCTACCCAATGCCCTCTCGACGTTTGAATAGTGATTCGATTACCCCACTCGACGTACAAGAACTCTTGTAAACAACTCGAAATAAGAGAATAAAGGTTGCCCTTCAAAGGGTCACCTTAAAAGTAGATGGACCAAAAACATACCCTTGTGAAACCCCTTGCTCAGTCATCTTATTTGCTCTTTCGGTAAATTTATAATACATTACTTTGTTGTTGTACATGGAAAAAGAATCTAAAACATCTGAAACTTCAATGGAAACTAGCGAAAAGAAATGGTCGTGTACACAAAGCTTTTATAATACATAATTATATAATCAGAATATTTTTTGTATACCCAGACGAGACCGTTAACGCAAGGTGAAGGACGCCTCACGGAGACGTTGCCATGGAGAAATCTTACCTATTGATTGCCAATCATCTGCTCATTGAACCAATCGAACGGCGTAATACTCAGCAAATACGCGTATACTCATTATAATTTGATTGTTGTTAAAAAGTATTCATATTATTATGTACCTGGTTAGGATTATGATTTAATTCAATAAATTGTATATAAATAATTACAGCTACTCTTATTTTACTTATACGCATTATAGACATAGGCATAATATTTAGTTTAATCTAAAAGAACAAGTAATTTACACTAAAGTTCCACAGACGATATGGAAACTAGAAAAGAAACATTTTAAAAAATCATACTCTAAGGGAGCAGAATTGGGACATATTCAGGCATAAATAAATGAAATGTTAGTATATTAAGTTTTTGATGAACAATACGTTATTCATCTTGTTTTTAATTTAATAACAAATATGTTATGGTTCCGACTGAACAGCAAAGTCTCAAGGCGTCTCAGCAGAGCCCTTGAAACGAGTCCCTCGATTATAAATTAAAAGGTAATTCGGGTGAATGAGATGAGAATAAAAAATGTCTTTGTATAACGCGACGCATGAACGGGACGAAACTATTGCATTGTATTAACATAATGGTTTGTCTACATGCTTACTCGATTGTGCTTCGGAGTCGTGGAGGTTTTTTTCTGTTTGATCTTATTATTCATAGGTAAGCATTATTGTATCGCGGCCAGCTCTGGGTACCTTCGTGTTAGGGATCCGTTGTGTTTATGAAGCTTTAAATAAATTTGATTGTTTTGGGTGATTTACGCCTCCTCATCTACGAATCATAACCTACATCTTAATTATGTCTCAGTAATTTATACCTTGCATACTAAAAGTGGTTCTACTAGATACTGGTGGGGTTTTATCTACAACAATAGTATTAAAAAGAAACGCACAGTAGAAAGACATAACTATGTTTTGTGAAAACTCGTGTAAAAATCTACTTTCAAATATTTCACAACTGCTACTAGGAACTACTTACTAGGAATTTCACTATATAGATTTCTGGAAAGCATTTGCTGGCTATTGACTATTTCAATAATATTGTTGTTATACTAAATACATAAATAGTTAAATCATTAGTTAAATTATAACACATAAATAAATCAGTAAAAGTAAGATCAATAAAATAATACTCTGTATATGTGATACATAACGTTTTAACTTGGCTAAATTCGATTCAAGTCGGTGCTTCATGTAGTTAACATTTTATTTATTTTATTTATTTTATAATATTAATTGTACGGCTTGAGCCAATTACATCAATTAATCTAAGAATTAACACTTATTAATAAAATACACAATAAAATTAAATATACAATTAAAAGAAATAACAGCATCAAAATATAAAAAATATGTCAAAATTAAATACAACAGCCAATTACAGAAAATAAGATAAAATTAATTTTATTATATGTCAAACCATTCACACATCACGCATTCATTTCACAATACTGCAGGCACACTTTTAAAATCATTTTCCATTCATCCGCAAAAATGTCACAGTTAGGCGCCGCGTCCAGAAGAGCATTGAGCGCAGCGAGGGAACGTGGAATGGGAGAACGCTTACGAGCCACTGTACGACACGGCGGAACAGCAAATAAGCTATGTTTTCTGTTACGCCGGATTTTCGTATACTCATTAGGAACATATATCCTACACAAGTTCATATGCAGTTGTGGTGCATCTACCATACCTCTGAGTATTTTACACATTATTAATATCTGGTCTCTCCACCTTCTTACCTCCAGTGAGTTATAACCGAGGACACCTAGTAAAAATTTTGATGGGTACATGTATGGATAGTAGCCATACGAGCGCTTATATAAGGATCTTAAAAATGCTTTTTGAACCTTCTCCAGCAGAAGCGTATACGTGGTTTCATACGGATGCCAAACACATGCACTCGCCTCCAGCTTGCTACGAACCAATGCGCAAAAAATAAGTTTTACAACGTCAGTATTATTGAAGTCCCTTGAGTTTCGCAAGACAAATCCCAATCGTTGGAAAGACTGCTTGGCCACAGTGGTAATGTGCTCGTGAAAGGTTAGCTTTCGGTCGAATATGACTCCCAGATCTCTGCAGGTCAATTGTTTGGGAATCACGTCATTGCCCAGTCTGTAGCTAAATTCGATTGGGTGTCTCATTCTGCCGAAACTCATTACAGAGCACTTCAGAGGGTTGAATTCCATTTTGTTCTCTGTAGCCCACTGTAATACTGCGTCAATGTCACGTTGAAGTAACAAACAGTCCCTCTCTGTCTTAATTTCCATATAAATTTTTAGGTCATCGGCGTATAAAAGACATTTTGAATGTTTAATGACTGCCGGAAGATCATTAATCATTAAAATAAACAGAAGAGGACCAAGTATCGATCCCTGACTGACTCCCGAACGCGTATGATAGGGTTGTGACTCATAGAGGCCGAGTCGCACATATTGCTGACGGTCGCGCAAGTAGTCAGCGATGAATTTCAGCAGACCAGGTGTCAGGCCTACAGCACTAAGCTTCTCCAGTAGTATGTCGTTATTAACCCTATCAAACGCCTTCCGAAAATCAAAATACAGGACGTCCACTTGCTTCCCCTGATCAAGCCTGCTAGAAATAAAATCCACAATTGTTAAAAGATTGGTGTTAACAGATCTATTTCTTCGAAAACCATGCTGTTCATCACACAAGTATGGCTCAATCTGTTTGTATATTTTGTTGTGCAAAATGTGTTCAAAGGTTTTTGCTAAAGTGGAGAGTATAGCTATCGGGCGATACTCTTCCACACAAACTTTCTTCGAACTTTTCGGGATAGGTGTAACCCTAGTTAGCTTCCATTGGAAGGGATAATGCCCTGTTCTCAGCGCGACGTTAAATATATGGCAAAGCGGATTCACTAGGAAGTGTTTGCCTTCTTTTATTAACCAAGGTGGAACACTATCTGGTCCCACTGAACTACTTGTCTTTAGTTTTTGGATTCCCATTGCCACATCTCTAGGTGTTATTACGTCAATCTCGACATACCTACTTGATAGGGGCAAATTCTTATCTTTTATATTTGCTACGTCAAGCATAGGCAGATCAGGATGGAATACATTGGAGAAATAGTCCGCAAAAGCTTCAGCAGCTTTAATTCCACTTACAGTGTTTCCTTTGTACTCTATATGGGGCTCAAAGCCCCCCTTCGACCGTAAAGATGAGATGTGGCGCCAGAATTCACGTGGGTTGACCTTAATATTTTGCTCCATGTTGGCTATATATGAAGCATAAGCTACTGGGATACGTATTTTTAACTCTGACCTTAAATTAGAGAAGGAGTGATATGCATCGCGTGAATTTGTTTTTTTCCAATTCCTGTGCAGTCTTAGTTTTTTAATTGTATCAGAAATAATGTCTTGCGTAAACCAGACCGGGTATCGCATGTTACGTGTTCGTCGTTTTTTGGGTATACATTGGTCAAATATATCGTATAAGGTGTCATAAAAATATGTTACGCAAAGTTGGACATCTTCTAGTTTATATAAATCATGCCATGATATATCGGAAAGCATTTCGAATATTGCTTCACGGTTTGCTTTATTGAGATTCCAATCTTTAGAGTTTACTATATTTGTCGGTTCCATTCGATCGGTTCGATGTGAGACGCCGATAGTAATGGTTATATCAAGGGGTGGATGATAAGCATCAGGTGGTACAATACCCTCAGTTACCGCAACGCTAGTCTCCCGCGCATCAATGCTCTCCTGTACCAGTATAACATCTAAAGTTCCACCGCGCATATTCGTTACAAAATTATACTCAATAAAATTACAAAACGTCAAAAAACAACAATAATAATTATTTATAGCCAGTGAGGCGCTATTTAAATTTAGGTCTCCAGAAATAACAATAATTCCTTTTAAGTCATGTATAAACCCTTCTACTTTTGTAAACCATCGCATATAGTCCTCGTCACTAGCACTGGGTTTTATATACACAACACACATATACACAGTATGGCCACGCCAAGAGAAACTTGCCCACAAATCTTCACCAAAGTTCGTCTCGAGATCCTGACGACGGCGCAGCGCAATAGGAGCGCGTGCTGCCAGCAGGACGCCTCCGCAAGGCGTGTCTCTGTCACGTCGAACTGCATTCCAATTAGCACATACGACTTCCGAGTCCTGCACAGATGTATCAAGGAACGTCTCCGTTACAGCGATGATGTCATGCTCTAATGTCGCCAGTCCATTACGCCACATGGATTATATGTCCATAGGTGACAGTGACCACTTACCATGTAACTTACCACTTACCTCTTTGCCTTATTGGTAGGTTTAGATCAAAAATATCTCTCTTGATGACTAATTAAGACACAAGTTGGACATGAAATCGCTGTGGAGTAAATTCAAATTTAAAGTCAAAACTTTTTGTTCATTTTAAAGTAGGTATATACATATGCGCAATGAAAGTCATTATAATATTTTATAAATGAATACATTCATTCGTTCTTCGCCTTAGAGCGCCTTAGGCCAGGGTCTACCCAAAACAAACTCCCGGCACTCTTTGCGGATGGAAAAAAACTCCCTGCACTCTTTTAAAAAATACTTATACAAGTTATTAATGTTACTATAGACATAAGAATCTCAACATTGAGTAACAATCTAAAGGGTAACCTAAGTAATCAGCTCACAACAAATATTTATCAAAGTTGTACAAAAGGAACTAAGTTTGGTAAATAAGTTAGACGTGTTTGCTAGCCTCGGTTCAGCCTTGAAGGGTCAGCGGCTTCGCATATTTAAGGACTCTCTTGAGGTAGCAACACCTTGAACTTGGTACTATAGCCCGAAATGTTAAATTTTTTTAGGTTAAATTATTAAGACTTCGCTATTGGCCATCTGTCCGTCAATCACACCATTATATCGACGCAGGAAAGCGTAATTGCTGTAAATCATGAACACACAACTTTGCACCAGAGCCAAAGAAAATCCTAATACTTAGAAAAAAAAAAATTTTTCGACACTTGTCAAAAGGTCGAATAAATATACCTAATACCACGAGTAGAATTAATATAAAGTTACGACTTTTCTCGACATTAGGGGAGTCCTATGTCCAGCAGTGGACCTCAAAAGGCTGATGGATGGATGGATGGATGGATACGACTTTTCTCTAAGATTTAAAAAGGCTTTTGGGTCTGGTGTAAAGTTGCACATTTTTGTTTTACAACAAATAACGTCATTGTTTATAAACAAATTCGAAATCGGCGTGTTTGTATGAAGAAACTTATGAAAGTGAAAGAAGCTAGGAAAGTATGTCAGAACCGTGCCATTTGGCACTCAATACTCTCTGCCTACCCCGTTAGGGATTTGGCGTGAAGATGTGTGTGTGTTTGTTTATAAGCAAACTTCAACGTTGAGTAACAATCTTAAGTATTACTTTAGTAATCAGTCACAACAAATATTTATCAAAGTTGTACAAAAGGAACTAAGTTTGAGTAAATAAGTTAGACGTGTTTGCTAGCCTCGGTTAGCCTTGAAGGGTCAGCGGCTTCGCATATTTAAGGACTCTCTTGAGGTAGCAACACCTTGAACATGGTAATATTGCCCGAAGATGATAAGGGATATACATAAAGGGAGCAAATTATTAAGACTTCGCTATTGGCCATCTGTCCGTCAATCACACCATTATATCGACGCTGGAAAGCGTAATTGCTGTAAATCATGAACACACAACTTTGCACCAGAGCCAAAGAAAATCCTAAATCTTAGAAAAAAAAATTTTTTTCGACACTTGTCAAAAGGTCGAATAAATATACCTAATACCACGAGTAGAATTAATATAAAGTTACGACTAATTCTCTAAGATTTAAAAAGTCTTTTGGGTCTGGTGTAAAGTTGCACATTTTTGTTTTACAACAATTAACGTAATTGTTTATAAGCAAACTTCAACGTTGAGTAACAATCTTAAGTATTGCCTTAGTAATAAGTTAACAACAAATATTTATCAAAGTTGTACAAAAGGAACTAAGTTTGGTAAATAAGTTAGACGTATTTGCTAGCCTTGGTTCAGCCTTGAAGGGTCAGGGCCTTCGCATATTTAAGGACTCTCTTGAGGTAGCAACACCTTGAACTTGGTACAACTTTGCATCTATCATCGACGATAGTTATATAGTCATGTTACATGAAATTACATTACTAGGTGGTAGAACTCATGTAGTTCGACCGGGGAGGTATAGGAGGAGGGGAGGAAGGTGTCCGTTTGTCATACAGCTGTATTTCTTCAATAAGTGGCTGTTGCGACAAGAAAACAAAAATAAAAAAGGTTTAAGATAAAAACCTATAATTATAAAACACAAAATCCCTCATAATACTCCGTGAAGCAATTTATAGTGTTTCAGTTTGGAGAGGCTTGGTTGTCGGCTATACTTATACACGAGGCGAACATCTTAGTCCTCAGGGGCAGCAACGCATCTGTGATCAAATTCAGGTATGATTCAATCATACTTGGGAGTGATTCCTGATAATGGGCGGCAGTGAGCACTTACCATCAGGTAGACTGCCTGCTCGTTTTCTACCTCAATATAATAAAAAATACAACAGTATTGTCAGCGTTTTTATCGCACAACGCCAATTATTGGTATTAATAATGTACGAGATCGACTATTATTCTATTATTAACTTTATCCTATACCCCATACGTTTTATTTTTTATGCACTAGTATGGGAATGTTAGGCTGGAGAATGCTATTAACTCATATCTTTGCTTCATCAGCTAGATATCGTGTTTGAATGATCACTCCAAACTCTGTCTTGACCCTCATTAACAAGGTTATATATCGATTAACAAGAGATAAGAAAGAAGCGTTGCGAAGGATGAACGAATTTTGATACTTCGTATAGTTTCTAAACCCAATTTGCATTAAACAAAACGTGACGAGAATAATATTACTGGTATTATCAAATATTGGTAAATGGGCATGTAAATATTATACATATTATAATTATAAAATATAGTTAAAATGCATCTATATTTCTACGTATAATAAACATGCTTAGCGGCAAATAAATTATCTGTTATGTACAAAATTATAAGGAGTATTTGAATCGAGTGAAGAATATCGAACTATAATAATATCGAAATAGATGTAGCAGACAAGTTTGCTACATCTTTATGATCTATACTAGCTGTGCACGCGGCTCCGCCCGCTACCCCTCCCTTTTAGGGGTTGAATTTTTATGGCCTAAAACACGGATGGGGATCGTCTCGACAGATTAGTCAAGTTGGCATCAAAATCCGTTAAGCCGTTTTTACGTGATGCTCGGTCAAATAAACAGACAAACAGATAATCAGATAAACAGATAAACGGACAAACTGATAAACAGATAAACAGACAAACAGACAAAAATTCTAACCGTTGGAACGTGTTCTGTTATCGATCCTAAGTATCCCCAGATAACTTTTTTTTAATATATTCCATGAACAGACTTTCGACCCTCTTTAGCTTTATTATATGTATAGAAGATAGGTAAGTCCGTATCTTACAAAATGTTACTGCATATAACTCTACACTAGCCAACCTGCGCAACTTCATTTGCGTCATATAAGAGAGAGTGGGTCAAATTTTCCCCGTTTTTTTCAACATTTTTATGTCGATACTCCGCTCTTATTGGTCGTAGCGTGATGTTATATAGCCTTCCTCGATAAATGGGCTATCTAGTACTGAAAAAAAAAAATCAAATCGGACTAGAAGTTCCTGAGATTAGCGCGTTCAAGCAAACGAACAAACAAACTCTACAGCTTTATAATATTAGTATAGATTATATTTTTATAGACTAATAAGCGCGTCACGAATAGTCGACCGTCTGTTTCGGGCCTTATTGCGCATCACGGACAGTCTAACATCTGTCTAGAGCCTTACCTACCTAATATTTTCGAACACAAAAATATTTTGTCCGAATCAACCAAGTCCATAACGAAGTCATCCAAATGAATTTCTGTTACATTAAACTTGTTATTGTAATGATATTCAAATTCGCCACCCCTCACCCCCTCCCTCGAGGCACCCCCTCCCTCCCTCGGGTTGTAATTACGTTTTCTTTTACACGTTAATATCTCAAGGAAATCTGTTTTGACGTTTGTCACCGTCTGGGTTATAAGACACGTGTTTCAACTAGAACGATAGACGAGAAAATTTAATCGATTCGAATTTCGAGCGATAAATAAGAACATTGACAGGACATGTCGTATGGTTCGGTTTTTATCGTCACAATTAATTATTTACAGATTAAACAAAGAAGAGGTTGTATGTTGGTTTGTATGAATTTTTTATCTTCCATGTGTGTTTTTTGGTTTCCATGTTTATATTATCTGGCCTGCTAGGCAGAATTTGCACACACATCAAAATTGTGAAACAATTCTTTTATTTCGCTCATTACACTCGACTAGCTTTTGCTCGCGACTTCGTCCGCGCAGAAGTCGAAAATCCTTTTGGGGTAGAATTTCTAAAAATCCTTTCTTAGTGCTCACTTACATCATGAAAGGAACCCCTGTACCAAATTTCAAGTTT